>CAUYQV010011882.1:0-20129 GCA_963574575.1 Galagoides demidoff
GTCTATTTTTATTTTTTTTATTTTTATTTTTATTTTTTGAGATGGAGCCTCAAGCTATGGCCCTGGGTAGAGTGTCATGGCGTCACAGCTCACAGCAACCTCCAACTCCTGGGCTCAAGCGAGTCTCCTGCCTCCGCCTCCTAAGTATCTGGGCCCACAGGTGCCTGCCACAACACCTGGCTATTTTTTGGTTGCAGCCGTCATCGTTGTTTGGTGTCCTGGGCTGGATTTGAACCCGCCACCTTAGGTGTACGTGGCTGGCGCCTTAGCCACTTGAGCCACAGGCGCCGAGCTGATCCTATAAACTTCTGCTCTGTTTTCAAGAATGTCACATAAATGGAACCACTCAACCTGGCATCTTTTATGCCCGGCTTTTTTCACTTGTTTTCTTAGTGTGAAAAAGAAACTTTCTTAACGCCTTTTCACTGGCATCGTCCCATCATGTCATCAGTTCATTTCTCTGTCATCCCTGAGCTGTACCATAGTTGTTTCCATTGTATACATATGTCATAGTTGTTTTTTTTTTTTTTTATCAAATCTCTAATCCACGGACATCTAATGTCTGTGAATAAAACTGCTATGAATATCCAATACAATTTTTTGAGTGCACATATGTTTTTATTTCTCTTAAATGCATAGCCAGAAATGGAACCCACCAGGGCAAAATGTGAGCTCATGTTTTACTTTTCGTAAACTGCTAAACTGTCTTCCAAAGCGTCTGGGTCCCTCTATGCTGCTGTCAGTAACGCAGGGGAGCTGCAGCTGTCCCAGATCCACACCAACCCTTCTGTACCCTTGGAGATTTTAAAGGCAGCCCCTGCGGTGAGTAGAAAGAGGCATCTCTTTATGTCATAATTTGTCAAATTATGCAAATGCATAATTTGCATTTCCTGGATGACTAATGATATTGACCATTTTCTAGGGATTTTTTTTTTTTGCCAATTCTATGTTTTCGTGAGTGATGTGTTTCTAAAAATATGTTGCCCATTTTTAAAATGGGTTGTCCTCTTGTTCTTGTTGTAAGAGTTCCTTTATATACCCCAGATATGTTTTTTTTTTTATTAAAGAAGTGCTCGATAAATATTTTCTCCTAGTGTGTGGCTTGTCCTTTTATTTTCTTATTAATGTCTTAGAGTGATCACGTTCAGTTTAGAAAAAGTCCAATTATCAATTTTTTACAGTTTTTTTGGTGCTATTAAAAAAATCATTACCTAACATGAGGTAATCTGTGATTTGGACACATTATTATAGTGAGAAGGCTAATAAAAGAATTTTATTCTTCTAAGATAATATGTTTATCTCCATCCTTCACCCTGGCAGGTTGGAAGCCAAGCTTCATGGGCCACCATGATTTTTTTCTTGTTTTGTTTTCTTCTATAAGATCTACAGTGTCTGGCGGGTTCGGATCCAGCCCCAGCCCACCAAACAACAATGATGGTTGCAACCAAAAAATGGCCGGGTGTTGTGGCGGGCGCCTGTGGTCCCAGCTACTTGGGAGGCGGAGGCAGGAGACTCGCTTGAGCCCAGGAGTTGGAGGTTGCTATGAGCTGTGATGCCATCGCACTCTACCCAGGGGGACAGCTTGAGGCTCCATCTCAAAAAAAAAAAAAAAATTAAAAAGTTCTACAGTGTCAGCCTTTACATTTAGGTGTAAAATTCATTTCAAGTTAATTTTTGCATACGGCATAAGGGTTAATTTTCTCCCATATGGTTACCTAATATTCCAGCAACAGTATTTTTTCTTTCTCATTTTCCTTGCCTCCTATTTTATATAGCCTCTCTTTCATTTGCAATAATCACCTCTCCAATAACTTAGATTTTTTTTTATTTCAATGGATTTAGGGGGTACAAGTGGTTTTTTGCTAGCAGATAAGCTGTCTAGTGGTAAAATCATGGCTTTCAGTGTTCCTGGCATCAGAGTAATGCACACTGTGCCCTACAGTTGACCCCTCACTCTGCTCCCCCCTCCTTCTAAATCGCCAGTGGCCAGTGCACCCAACCATGTGAAATGCACCCCTATTGCTTAGCTCCCACTTACGAGTAAGCACGTGTGGTATTTGTGTTTCTGTTCCTGAGACACTTCACTTAGGAAAGACATTCTTTCTTTCTTTTTTTGTTGTAGTTTGGCCGGGGCCGGGTTCGAACCCGCCACCTTCGGTATATGGGGCCAGCACCCTACTCACTGAGCCACAGGCACCGCCTTACTTCTTTCTTTTTCATGGCTGAGTAGGATCCATGATGTACACATACACTGCATTTTGTTTATTCACTCAGCAGTTGATAGTCACTTAAGTTGACCCCTACCCTTGCAATTGTGAATTGTGCTGTGATGAACATGTAAGTGCAGATGTCTTATTGAAATACTGACTTATTTTCCTTGGGGCAGACACCTAGTAGTGGGACTGCAGGATCAAACGATAGGTCTACTTTTTAGTTCTTTGAGGAGTCTATGTACTGTTTTCCACAGAGGTTGTCCTAATCTGCATTCCCCCCAACTGCGTACACGCATTTCCTTTTCACTGCATCTGCACCCAAATCTACTGTCTGGGGACTTTTTAATAATCATCATTCTGAATTACAACTTTATTAGCAGTCACATTTGAACTTGGCTGAAACATCTTACTTTTTTCCTGGGAGAATCAAAGTGAAGGGTTAAAAGATACCATCAAATTTTAAAATTTGGCAACTTTTAAACCCAATCAACACTTCCCAGGGTGTTTTAAAATGACTATAATCAGCTTGTTATTTGTATATGCTTCTAAGACAAACTTCAGGCACTTGCATTCAGCTTTGTAGCTGACTTATAACAATTATTTACAGATCATTCTACATGTAATTTCTTTCAGTATACATAGCCTGCTGCTTTATTACAAGACCTTTTCATTCCTGAACAACCACTTTGATTACTATTTTGGGGGACTGGCAAATGACCTACAATGTTTCTTTAAGAAATATACCCTGGGGCGGTGCCTGTGGCTCAGTGGGTAGGGCGCTGGCCCCATATACTGAGGGTGGCGGGTTCAAACCCAGCCCCAGCCAAACTTCTACAAAAAAACAGCCGGGCGTTGTGGCAGGTGCCTGTGGTCCTAGTTACTGGGAGGCTGAGGCAAGAGAATCACCTAAGCCCAAGAGCTGGAGGTTGCTGTGAGCTGTGATGCCACAGCACTCTACTGAGGGCAATAAAGTGAGACTCTGCCTTTACAAAAAAATAAATAAAATAAAAAAAGAAATATACACTGGTGTTGTGTATTTTCTGAGTTTCTACATAATACATTCTTTCTTTCCTTACCTTCGATCAAGAGAGAACTTGGCTGGTATTCTTGGGTCTCTGTCTATTTTGCTCAAAACTCTTCAAATGTTTTATTTAGACACATTACTACAGTGAAAAGGCTGAGAAGAGATTTTTGTTCTTCTAAGATAATATATTTCTCTCTACCTTTTGCCCTTATGTAAGTGTCAAAGGCCATTCAAGTGCAGGTTGGAAGCCAAGCCTCACACCCTGTCCATAGCCACCATCAACCATGTGTAGCTACAGAGAGCCTGACTACCCAGCACGTCCACACTGAGATGTTTAAAGCATACACCAGATCTAGGACGCACACAAAAAAAAAGAATGTAAAATATCTCATTGATTATTTTTTAAATGCTGATCACACATTGAAATGATAATATTTGGGGTGAACTGAATTAAATAAGTTATTTTTGAAATTCATCTCTTGTGATACTTTGTTTTTTAAAATGTGGCTACCAGAAAATTTAACATCGTGCAATGACTTGCTGTTATTTTTCTATCAGACCGTACTGCTCAAGGGTCAGACTATTTAAACTCATAGTTAGTTCCACGATATATTAGCTGAGTGACGTGAACAAGTCTCTTACAAGCTTTTGTTTCCTTGCCTGGAAATAGCTTCTGGTAAGGATAAAATAAGATTATCCATGTTAAGCATATTATGCTGGCACATAATCAATTCTTATTAATGAGAATTATTATTCTTAAAGGAAAAGATTTTTTTTTTCCTCAGAGACAGTCTCACTTTGTTGCCCTCGGTAGAGCGCTGTGACGTCGCAGCACACAGCAACTTCCAACTCCTGGGCTTAGGTGATTCTCTTGCCTCAGCCTCCCAAGTAGCTAAGACTACAGGTGCTTGCCACAACACCCGGCTATTTTTTTGTTTGGCCAAGGCCGGGTTCAAACCCGCCACCCTTGGTATATGGGGGTGGTGCCCTACTCACTGAGCCACAGGTGCCGCCCAAGATTAGTACTTGTATTCAAATCCTTTTCTAGGGGTGCACTAAATAAGGGCAACTTACAAATGATTTTACCGGGTTTGCAGAGATCCCTTCTGATCTGCATATGTATAATTTTTTTCTGCTCTTGAAAATTGTCCTTGAATTCATCATCCTGTAGATAAAGTGACCAATCCCTGGCCTCTGAAATGCCTGGAGCCCCTAATTATCATTAACTGTTCACCATTCAACCTCAGACACTCAATCCTAGGCTATCTACCGTGCTGGGGAGAAATGTATCTCATCTAAAACACCAAAACTCTAACATTTCACTCCCCGAATCTAGGCTTTTTCCCATTCAAAACATTTGAACAAAGACACTGTTTTCACTGCAAAATTTCCTAACCTTATAATTGCCAGGTCACTTTGCCCATCACTCCTCACTATCTACCTAATACCTCTGGTCCATCTTTCTTCTTGTGTGTCTGTTGTTTGTTTGTTTTATCCAGCTTAAATTCCCAAGTGCATCATTCTTGAATCAATACAGTTGCTTTTAACTCAAGGTTGTGGTAGGTTAAGACTTAAGGCATACAAGAATAGCCCTCCCCAGAAAACCAGAAGAATAAGATTTTACCATCAGATCCACCTGTCATTAATAGCCTTCTACTCATTCTTTTTGCAAATTCCTCACTAATAAAAGAAAACATGTTCCCTCTCTGTAGTTTGAAGTTCTTAGAAGAACACAATGAAACGGGGTAAACCAAAGCTAAAGTCCTTCTTTATCAAGGTGAATGATCTCTGAACGGAAGCCCCCTGGCAAATGAGAATGAGAGGGAAAGAATGGTCTTGAGGGGAAAAAGGTTAGTCAGGGGACACTTAGTTGCTACAAATGAGTTTACGTCTCTGAGCTCGGACCAGTTACAGCTCCATGTGGGGCACATCACACATGTGGCTCTGGGACAGGTGCTGTAACGTGAAGAACCACAGGGAATGAGAAAGAGATGGGACAGAGACAAAATGGGACTGATTCCTGCAAGTCAGCAGCCTGGAATCCACTTGTTATACAACTAGGTCAGAAATGTAAGTGTCTGCTAAGCCCCCCAGCAGTGTCATTTGAGGTGCAGTCAGAGAAGCGGGGCAGTAACTAGTGAGGAGAAGAGAAGGCTCAGGAGATACGCCAGGTCTTCACACAACCGGTTGATTCACCCTGTGTAGCCCCGATGCACAGAGGTCGTGCGTTTGCTAGGGGGCCACACTGGCCAGGTTTTATCCTAAGAGCTGGGCACAGAGGTAGAAGTTACAGACCTTGCCCTCCACAGTCTAGTAGAGAAGGAAGATGAGTTAACAGACAAATGACACACAAGCTTGCATTGGTCTTTGTTCATGCTCAGGACGAATGAGGAGAATCAAAAAGATGAAGATTTCAGTAACGCATAAGGAGAATATTGCTAATAGAGTTTCTAAATAGGGAACAAGGTCCTCTGGGAGGTAATGATCTCTTATCTCTGGAAGGATTCAAAAGCTGAAGACTAATGACCATTTGTATAAACTATTATAGAAGAAAGTGGAAGGTTATGCCGGATGACTGCCAAGTTCCCTCCTAATTAAGATTCTACGATTCTCAAAAGGGGACGAGGCCCATTCATTAGAAGACTATGTTAGATAAAGAAAAAATTTTGCCTGTGTGTAAAGTGAATTGAACAACTGATTATAAAAAGGTTCTTTTCTAATGCAGATTAGAATTGCTGTTCATTGTCCACAAATTTTCCATGTCCAACATTTAATAGTCTTCCAGATACAAAAAGGTATGGCTTCAAATGTGTCACCTTACGTAGCCATGTCCGTTCTGTGGCCCCACCCTCCCTGTGTGAGAGAGAACAGCCCCTTTCCAAAGGCCAGAGGTGCGTTGCTGGCCTTTCCAAACCTGCCCTCATGCTCACAAACCACATGGATAATCTAAGAACCAATAAAACAATAAAGAAAATAAAAGAATGATGATTTCTGCAGACTTGCACCTAATATTTAACCTCTGCCAGCCTTCCTGTAGGACATGGGGCCAAAAAGGAAATTAAAGAAAAAGAAACAAGAGCATAAATTCATCAACTATTCTAGAAGAACAAACCAAAATGTGCCTCCTTTGATAAGAGGGCAACGGGCATTATTACAGAAGTGGCACTGACACAGGGGGCTTGGAAAAGAGATTCACAAGGTTAATTACAGCCATGTTCAAATATTTGAAAGGCGGCCATGTTAAAGAGAAAAATAGAATTTGTGGAGTCCTGACGGGGTGCCAAGCCCTGTGTTTTCCATTACAAAGACCTTACTTAACTACACTTGATCTTTACTAATAGAACTAGAGCTACCAATTCAGATAGGCTACTTGTGCCTACATGTATTAATATATTTTTAGGGCGCTGGACAGGGAATTCGGTTCTCATCACTCTGCAGGGCATCCTGGAGTAGATGGTGCCCCAGTGAGACATGTCCTGGTCTCCTGTCCTTCCTCTGTAGGCCCAAGCGTCACTGGCACTGTTCTAGCCTCCTGGGGTATTCGGTCACAGCACCTGAAGCTCAGCCACTGCTAAGTGTGGGCCCTTTAAACTATATCCCAACCTCGGGCAATCAGGAAACTCAGGTGTATGCTAAAAAGAAACACATGAGCAACCTTGGATGATTTACTTGCCTCTTCTGGCCCAATTTGTTCCCCCAGACAAATTTTTTCTCACCCAAATTGTAAGTATTAGGCTTCCTTTCAGCCCTGGAACCCCACAATTTTATGTGCTTGCCAGTCTCTCTCATCCGCCAATGTCCACCACTCAAGAACACCCCTTCTTGAGTTGCGAGTGGGTAGGCAGCCGTCTCCCCACATTCACAGGACGTAGTATGAGTTGACTCCCAAAGGACTGCAGGGGCTGAGGGACCACAGTCACCTGACGGCAGCCTCTGCCACACTGTCTAGAAAGCAGCACACAGGCAATTAAGTGTGAGCAGGAGGCCAATTGTTGGCGTTCACCATCCACATTTTCTGTAACCACAGTCCTGAATGCTACTTCACAGTCTTTCTGAGGTTGGTAATGAGCAGGCATCAGGTCTGAGAGAAAAAGGGATAAATTAGGGCTCCCCGCCAGACAGGTGAATCATGAAACAGCCACTGCCCCAGCCATTTCCCTTTGGGAGCTCGTGATCACACGTGCCCGGGTGGTGGCATGGGGCTGACTTTCTGGGTCAACCAGGGCAAGATCCACGACTGATAGGCGTGCAGCACCTTGTGTAAATACTGGCAAGGAGTGTTCTGTTGATTTAGAGCCCTCTGTCTAGAGGTAAGCTGTGTAGTTTAGGATGTGATCCTTGGATGGGAGCACAAGGCCATCCCACCCCTCAGCTGCAGCCTGAGAGCGGGTTCCCTTTCATCCCCCGCGGAAGCTCCTTGCCCGGCACGCCTTCAAAGGGAGGGTTCGTGCTTAATCCATTTGTTCTTTAGGAACAGCCAGAAGAGAACCCTGCACACAATTACAGCATCTCAGCTTAAACAAGCCACACAGAGAGAAATAGAACACAGGAGGAGCAGCTCCCTGACGGAATCAGACATGGCTCTGCCAGGTATCATCGATGTGATTTGCAGCTACTTGAACTCTCCAAGCCTCAGTTTCCTTATGTATAATGAGGATAAATAATAACAGGACCCACTCTGGACAGGTGTGAGAGTTCCATGTGAAAAATGAGAACAGGGGAAAGGTCTCTTCAGCAACAGATGTTAAACCACAGCAGCCTGAGAGCCAAAGTCGCCGAGAAGAGGAATTTCAAGTTAAAGAGAAACTTAACAGTGGTCACTTCATTCCCCAGAGGCTACGGCCCATGCCGCCTGCCTTCCTTTAAGACCCACCCCACGTCCATGTCTGTGAATCATACAACCCCACAGCTCATATCCTCTCATCTGGAAAGGGGAAAGTCAAACATTAACCTCAGCATTTATTAGCAACCTAACCTTAGTCAAACACTCTTCATTTCCGGGCTGGAAATAATGCGCTATCTATCTGTGAGACAGAGGTAACCATCCTCCTCGCTCTGTCCCACAGGGCTGCTGTGAGGAGTGAACACCAGCTCGCACCATCCACAATGCTCTGCACAGAGACTGTCCCTTCTCCGCATCTGTTGACAGCGGCTACGTCTTTTGAGTGGTGTTCAGAGCGTAAAGAGGCCCTCAGTCCCGGCAGCCTGTTGATACGGGGGCTGGAAAGCTGGAAATTAAATGAGCCATGTAAACATCAGGAAGACCAACGAGTATTGCGCAGGCCACAGAGACAGGCAGCCTGAGCGATTGCTGTTTGCAAATCCACACTAATTGGTCGTTATGGAGGGAAGCGCACCAGTCCGTCGCCAATTTCCCACAGTTTGGTTTTTAATCATGCACTGATCCCTTACAAACTTCCTGCTCCCTATTACTCCATTCTCCAGCACCAACCGATATAATAAGGGGGCGAAGGTAGCATTCCTGAGAAATGTCATTTCCAACGTTTGTACAAAGTGCCTCCTCAGAGCTGTGACAGGGGAGGCTGTCATGTGCGTCTGCTCAGAGTTCCGTGTGACACACTTCTGAGCGCAACTGCAGAGCTCAGCACGAGTCCACTTTCCTCCGGTCCTTCCTCCTTTCCTAACATCACCTATCGGATGTGTCCCCTTCCTGGTGCACATGTCATGGAAAGACACCTGCCCCAGGGTCTGCCCTCAGGATGCAGCCTGGTACAGACAGGGCTGCCTTATTTATGTCACCGCTGGGTCACTGGCGTAAGAACACACAGCTGCCCACCCAAGCCACACGGCTCAATAGACCTCAGGCATGTGGTACCCCTCACAGTGATAAAGAAACCCTTTGCTATTGGCTTTATTATTCTTAGCTCTGAATTTACTGTGTATCAGTCATTTAGGGAGCCTTTTCATAAGCCAAGCATCACACCCGCCATTAGGGATACAAAGGTGATGAAAACAGACACGATCTTGGTTTGAGACCTTACGGTATAGGGCAGAGACAGGCATTTATCAGCTCATCACATGGAGGCCTGAAAGATTCTGCCCTAATGAGATCACTGCAGAAGTGTGTGATCCTATGCAAACACGTAACAAAAGAACCCCTATGAGATGATGAAGGCAAGGGAAGGTGACATGAGCAAAAAAACTTGGAATTACTTAGCAGTGGGGGAGAGGAAGGAGACTGGGGGACAGAATTCAACAGAGAGAAGAAATAACCTGTGGAGCCCCCCTGGGAAGGAAGGAGCAGAGCAAATTAAGATTGGAGCGGGAGGTAAGTGGCGCAAGCCTGAGGCAGGAGATGCAGGGAGGAGAGTGCGGGAAGGGCGAGGCCGTCAGATCCTGCGGCTTCCATCTGCAGCGCAGTAGGAAACCAGGGAAGGCTTTATACAGAGGAAAGGGTGGCATGACTGGGCTTGCGCCTTGTAAAGCTGACGTTTGCTAATGACCGAGAATAGATTGGGGAGAGGAGAGGACGGCAGAACAGAAGAGGAGAGACTATTCTGGAAAAAAAAAAAAAAAAAAAAAGGCCATTGTGCTGGGAAGGATCACAAAAGTTTGGATTAGGTACAGGGGAGAAGCCACGCAGGGAGGCAGTAATGTTAGTGCCAGGGTGAGGGAGAGGGACACCTCAGTGACTAAGTAGACGGGGCTGCCACAGCCAGTGGGGGGCGCTGGTGGGGGCAGTGGGCAGATCACGGCTTTGGGTTTGTGGAGACGGATTAGGTACAAATTACTACTACTAGTATCGCCATGGAAAAATCTTATTTTATAAAATGCTGTCCTACTGGAGTCCAAAAATAGTCTCGTGGGATTCAAGAACACGAGCAAGAGCGATGACTGGCAGGGGAATAAAATGCAGGTGTTAGGGCCTTCCAGGCAGAGGACAGTAGTAGAGGTCTCGTTAGACGACAAGCCTCTGAAGACAATATCCTCTTGAGCACATCGGCATTTTTTTAATTATTATTTTTTAAGACATGGAACTTCTATCTCAAATGGATAAAAATCCAGTGTGTAAAACAAAGGAGCACTGGTCTACCTGGATTAAGGAGAATCAGAGCACCTCTCTTTCTCCCCTTTCATCCAAGACCCTGGGAATACATTCCAGCCACAGGTGCCTTATTCCTTCAACTTATCAACTATTAATGAACAGGCCACAACACCAAGGACAATTTAAGTCATGCTGGCCCTGGCTGCTGAGTATCAGAGCAAAGCGTTATCGAGAATTTGCCATGTTGCAGAAGCAGGATCATCTATCTCATCGCACCCCTCCCTGAGTGGCTGTCCCAACCATTTGACAGATGAGAAAACCAAGGCTCAGAAAGAGCCAGTTCTCTCAGTGGCAAACCAGGATTTGAACTTAGTCCCCCCCCCCAATCACTTCATGTTTTCTTAAACAGCAGAGTGTGCAGGCTTGTAAGGGACACGGCACAGGGTCACCAACTGAAGGGGGACAATGAATGCAGAGGCAGAAGCTCCGCCAGCTGCCGCTCTCCTTCCCTGCTGCTTCCTCCCCATGGTGTTGGCGCTGAGACCCTGGGAGACGGAGTGTCTTGCTTTCACCTTAATTAGCGCAGCAATTTGCTAAATTTTGTTTTTCCCTTTTTAAGAGTGTTAATCAATTTTAGCTCAGAATAGATTGGAATGGCACGCAAATTACCACGACAATCCCCACATGCTAAATTTTGAACATCTCGATCAACCTCGGAGCTTGAAATGTGGGAATATCAGAAACTCTGGCCGGCATCGCAGCGATCTGTTTAACATGTTACAGCTCTAAAGTGAAAAGATAATGGCCTTATGGGGTTTGGAATGAGCACTCTGCTCAGAATCAGCCTTAAACCGAGGTGTTTGGTCCTTCCCAAGGAGATGGGAGACAGAGCATCGATATATTTCTCCAAAGTTACATATTCCTCTAATATCAATTTGTTAAACCCACAAGCATGATAATGTACTTGCTATGCACAGAAATACAGAAAAGAATAATAAACACTTCCTCTCTCCCTACTCCATCATGAAGGGCCCAGGTGATAGACAGGGGAACACAGAATTTCTTCCTCTTCCCTGGAGACGTCGGGGAAGACCCTAAGAGGAGGAGGAACACAGGTATGACAAGACAGGTGGGAAGGGCATGTTGGATGAGGGAACAGTATGAGCTCAGAAGAGAGGGCAAAGAGGACTACAGGTGTTCTCTGCTACCTAAAGTAAAATTTGCAGGAGTAATAAGAGAGGAAACCACAAGCAGATTCAAGAGCCAGGACTTCTTAACCAGACTGTGACTCTCAATCGTGACGCAGTAAAGTGCTCTTACTGAAAAATTTTAACCAAGAGAGATCAACTGTGTTTCATTTGGTTGAAGACACTCCAACCCAGCATGATCCTTAGTATTTATTCAGCAGAAGTCATTTGTTTTTTTAAATTTTTCTTTTCTAGGAATAAAGATTTTGGATGTACACTTTACTTTTTATTTCTGTTGACTATGAGACGATTTTGGATGAGCTTGAGTTTTATTTATTTCTTTCAGTTTAATAGGAGGGTACAGATGATTAGGTTACAATATTGGTGTTTGTCATGTAAAGTCCAAATTGTAGTTGTGCCCCTCACCCAGGTGGGTGCTACACACCCTTGCATTGTGCCTGTTAGGACATAGCATGCCGACCCCCCTTTCCTCCTCTCTCCCTCACCCTCATAAATCATTTAAATAACAAATCACATATATTGTCTCATTCGAGTCTCTTCGTTACCCCACAAGGTTGGTATTAATTATAACCACCTTTCTATCAATGAGAAAGCAGGTCCAGCATAGGTAGGCGGATTTACTTTGTGTCTTATGACCAGTAAATAACAAATGTCACAAACCCAGGTCCATCAGATTCTGAGTTCAGCATTTACCTCACTGGGGAACGGAATTCTCTAGCTCAGTGTTTTTGAACCTTTTCATCTCATGGCACACTCGAACCTACATGTAATTCAACTTCCAAGGCACACTTAAATTATGTTGATCAAAAAGAAAAAAAAGAGGAAAGGAAAAGGATATACTTACTGTGCTTTGAACTTCTTTCAAAAATTATTTAGTTAATGATCTTTACAAATTTTCACAGCACACTTAAGATCCTCCCATGGCACCCCAGTTGAAAACCACTGCTCTAGATAACAGCTATATCATAGATCACTTCCTCTCTTCCAGATGACAGTCTCCACCATCTGCAGAAAGCCTCAGTGGCCAGAACCGCATAGAACGTGTGGACTCTATGCTAATGGGGTGGTTGGGTTACTGCCTTTGAGTATAGAATCAGATTTGGGTGGCAAACAAGCTCAGTTGTGCCCTGGACATTTTCAGCTAGGAGCTGAGATTTCTGCCATTGCTACAGTCTGCCAAACCCCAAGTGAGAACAGCTCCCAGCTAGAGGAGCTGAGAGAGGCATCTCTGCCCTCCGCCTGTACCTTGAGCTCGTCTGCGTTGTAGAAGTCCACACGCACGGCGGGCACCATCCAGGTCTGGAAGAGCGTGGCCAGGATTTGCTCCGCGATGGAGTCGGCGATGAGGTGGAAGTGCAGAGGGTTCCGCCTGTGGAGCGAGTGGAGGGAGAGTCAGAGGCGGAGGTTGGCAATTCCAGCTGCAAACACACCTCTCCTCTACTGTGGGGCTAGGCTCTAGCAGGAAATGGGGAAGCAAACCAGCCGTGTCACCAAACCAGTGCTTACTGGTGAGGATGTCGAGCTGGAACACAGACATCTCATCCAACCTCAGCATTTAGGTAAAGTGACAGCCATGCACCAGCGAGGGGACAATCGCTGGTAACACCAGTTCAAGCCAATCACCGTCCCTGTTATTAGGCTGTCTGTGTTTCTGAAAGCCTTAAGTAGAGCACCTGTAACACTCTGGCCAACCTTTATATCCGCCTCCTGCACGTGTCATCATTAACGCAGAAACACGTGGTCAGAGGGCAGGGCCTTTTAGATTGGCTAGAGCTGGCAAGATGCTTCTTCTGTAGCACATAAGTTCTGTATTCTGCTTGTTTCTCTACAAAAGAAAACCACACTTTAAAGATGGAGTTTCCTAGGGTGGCGCCTGTGACTCAAAGAAGTAGGGCGCTGGCCCCATATGCCAGAGGCAAAGGGTTCAAACCCAGCCCTGGCCAAAAACTACAAAAAAAAAAAAGAATTGAATTTTCTGAAATGCCCATCATCGACTAGCGGCCTAACCTAACTTCTAATATTTCTACAGCTTTTATTCACTCAACCACAGTCAGCTGGACCTAACTGAAGCCAGCTCCAGAATACACAGGGGCATTACACAAGGGCAAAGCTTCTGGAATCAAATGGAAATGGGTGTTGACATTGATTTGTGGGAACCCTGGGCACATCCCTTCTACCCCTCAGCAGAGTTTCTTAATTCTGTAAAATGTATATAGCAACCGTCTCCTAGGGCCGCTGTGTCGATTAAATGAGATAATAAGGGTCATGCATAATATACCAAAAATAAATACGGCAGGACAGCAAATAGCAGATAAGCCTCACCAAGAACCGCTGGGCACAAAGCAACAGGCCGGGTGAGAACTGCCATTGTCAATACTGTTGTGCTGCTAAAAATATCATGAACCGCACCACCATGAACGCACCACCACTACTAGAATAAGGTGCAGTAAGAAATCCAAGAGCGTGACCTGGCCCACCTGACCTCAAGGAGCTCACACTGTCCGCGGAGACAGACGAACTGCAGTTAAATATAAAGAGGAGACAGAGTGGGGCGGCTCCAGGAGAACAGAGAGTCATGCAGAAGCGGAGAAAAATCAAGGCTAACTAACTCTTGAGTGGTGTGGAGGGACGTGTAAGGGAAGAGGATAAATGCAAGGCGGAGGAAGGAGAAGGAAGGGAGGAGGGGGATGCAATCTGGGATCCTGGGAGCAGCAGGAGACGAAGGCTGGGCCCTGGGAGAGGGGCAGGGACTGGGGAGCAGGCTGCTTAGCCAGGAGTCCAGGGCTGCAGCAGAGGGGGAGGTGAGCGTGGACAGTGGGCAGCACAGCCAACGTCTGATTAAACCCTGTGGACTTCAGGGAAGGTGGGGGAGAGGGGCACAGGACCTGCCTCTTGGCCCTCAACCTCCAGAGCAGTGGTTCCCGAGCCCTGTCCTGACATCCAGAGGGATTTCAGGAAAGAGGATCTTAGATATAGGAAAAAATGGAGAGGAAGAAGCAGGTGACACCGAGGTTCCTGGTTTGGTGTCAACGTCTTCAGGACAGGGACTATAACAAGAAAGGCACAGTGGAGGAAGATGACGGTGCACACCAAGTTGAAGGTTAGCGCTGCATAAACGAACCCGGAAAACTGGGCCCTCGATAAATATCCCCACAACAGAAAAGAAAGCCGTCTCTCCTCCGTCCATGCCACCATAATCCCCACCGTCAGAACAGCGGATGATGTATTTTGCATCAACAGGTCAGCGTTAGGGCTCTGTTCTAGAACGTCTGGGTTGGAACCCTTGGCTGCAGCACTTTGCTGAGTGACCCCGAGCAAGTTACTACACCTCTCTAGGCCTCAATTTCCTCAGCTTCAAAACAGGAATAATAATGGGCAGTAGTACTGCACTGGGTGATTGTGAGGTTCATATGCATAAGGTGCTTACCATGTCCTGGCACGTGGACGTGGTCAAGTTTCCATAAATGTTAGCTACCTACCACTACTATTAACTTACGAGACTGCTATTTCCGGCATCGGTTTTCCCACTAAAGTAAGTCTAATCAGTAACTCCATCCATAGACCGAAAAAATAGGTTGAATGAATAAATGTCCAACGAATAGGTCTTAAGGAGAAAGCACAGGTTAGGTTCAACAGGAGCACAGCGAGGCATGCGCTAAGGGTGCTTTCTTCAGGCAGCTTGAAATCTGGCAGAGGCAAAAGAAATCACCCAAGCACTAGAACAGGGGTGTGCCACTACACGGGGCTGCCACTCCCCACCACAGAGCTTGGGACTGGCCCACCTCCCAGGGAGCCACCGGCAAAGACTGACTTAGATGGAATTGTACAGGACAGTCTTGGAGTTGGCTGGTGCACAACCTGCACAACCACACAGGGCGACTCTAGACGGAGAAGCACAGAACCTGCAGGAGCGTGAGGGCAAAAGAGGCTGCTTCTTCGTACTGGGGAATCTAGGAAGTTTCCATGATTCATACTCTAAGAGGAAGAGCCAGACAGGGTTTGGAGGCTCAGCAGGCAGCAGATCCAAGATATAATTGCAGAAAGTTATAACCCGGTCACAGAGCAGTAGTTAGACCAGCGTGGGGTAAGACGAGCAGGCTTTTAGAGGAAGGCAGTGCCAACAGTCAGACGGGGCTTCCCTTTGCCACGTTCCTCTTCCTCTGGTCTATTTCAAGTGTATCTACAGGAAGGCGGGTAAAGGCAACAGGAAACTTACCCCACCTGTAGGGAGTAATGGTGTCTGCGTTGTCCAACGGGTCAGCACGCCACCTGAGCTTTCCCTACACAGGGCCCAGCCCACAGGACCACTGACACCCGGCATTTGATGCTATCTCAGGGGAAACCAGCAGCAGCTCATCTTCCTCCCATCAGGTGACCTGCTCCGAGGGGTTCCATTGGTGTCCCATTTGGGTACCACGATGAGACTCTGAGACCATCTAGAGAATGCAGTGACCTTCTCCTTCCAGATCTGCCATAAGCACCCAGCAACACTGCCCTCTGTGGAAGGCAGAATGTTTACCCTGGGATTTAACTTGAGATCCCGACAGCCCACGAGATGGTGCTACTGTCAGATCCCACAGGTTGGCCTCTGACTAGGAGGTAAGTACAACTTATGGGGACACAAGAGAGCCCAACTGTGGCCACAGCTGAAAGAACATTCTGTAACTCAAGACTAACAGCACCAGGGTCGATCACCTCATCCCTCACCATGCGTGCCTTCTGAGTCCTGTTTCACATTCGGTTGCTCACTCGGGAAGGTAAGGAATAGTTTTAAGGCTAGAACCCAGCAAATCCCAAAATCAGCCAAAGACTATGAGTCTACATCCTGTCCTCCTTTGTTCAAAGCAAGATTAACAAGAGCCAGACAGATGTTAAGGGCGTATTACACCCAAGTGAATTTCACCAACTGAAGATAATAACAACTCATTCCAAGGAATAATTTTCCCAATATAGGATCCAAGGCTAGTTTTATATTTGTATACACGTAAAAGAGTCTTTAAAGCCAGTCATCAGCTATAAATACATGTTGCAAGCATTGCTTGAGGCCCAAGAGAAAAAAGGCTTCTGCCTGGCCAGGCCAGGTGGGGTCCACATCTTGAAACAGAGTGGGTCCCACACAGCTCGCCTGTATTAATGCAAGATAGATTTTGCTGCAGTTCCAGCACTGGGGAACTGGCATTGTTTTTTGTTTGTTTGTTTGTTTGTTTGGCTGGAGCTCAGTTTGAACCCACCACCTCCAGCACATGGGGCCAGAGCCCTACTCCTTTGAGCCATAGGCGCCGCCAAGGAACCAGCACTGTTAAGGCAAAATGTGGCCTTCTAGGTCTTAAACACATTGTTGAAGGATCACCAGTTAACTTGTTTTCCTGTCCAAATGTTCTTGACCGATCACAGATTAACTCACATTCGCCCTTGCATTAGCTACTGCAATTTTTAAAACACAGGGGAATGTAGGATACCGTAAATGCTTTCCTGATCAAGTCGAGGGATAACAGCCGGTGACGTGGAAGAGCCTCTGCATAAAACTGCCGGTCAGCAACATGGTAAGTGTGGCCTTTTGACTGACTCCAAATTTTACGCAACAAATCCTTTTGTGAAAAGGGGTGCAGCCGAGAAAGACGAAGCTTTCATCGTCTCCTTTGGTGCTCAAAAAAGAACAATCTTGAAATCAGAAGGCCACGGGTTCCCCACCCCCACTCCTACGCCAAAGAGAAGGAAGCCCAGGTTTCCGCTTCACTTAATGATCAGTGCTCCTGCTGCCTCTGGGTCCCTTAACTGCTCCCTGTTCCAGCCTGGGATGCAATAAATACAGTGTTACAAAGACGCAAAGATGAGCAGGCCGTTGCTTCCTTCCCGCCTTTCCTTTCTCATTTTGTCAAGAATGTGCCACAGCCTCCTTACAAGGCAAGCCGGGGTCTGTCTTCATTAAAATATCCAAGGATATCTGCGTGGAAATCATCTTTCATTATTGAGTTTACAATGCGACAGCAATTTGGGGAAAAGAAAGAACCGGTGACGGTAACTTGGATGCTCAGGGAATCTCTGGCACGTAGAGATTTAAGAGAACTCATTTCAGAAAAATCACAGCGGCTGGAATGAGGGTTTTTCTGTGTGAGTTCAGTTTGAGAGAGGCCAAATGGCTTTGATAAGATGAGACGATTCAAGGACAAGTCTATCACGTCAGAAAAGCTCTCTAAGGGACAAGAACAGAGCAACTTCCAGAAGAATCAAAAGGTCTCGTGGTCCAGTAAGAGCAGCGTGGATTGCAGGTGTGGGCAGAGCCACGGCTGGATATTTACTCACCTGTGACCTTGACAAGACACTGAGCCTCCCAGAGCCTTAGTTTCCTCACCCATTTGTGGGGATAATGACCCTGCTGTACCAAGACACAATAATCCAGGGGAGGCTTAACCTGTGAACTATCAAAATTAGTTCTCCTTGGCTTCACATTTACGGGCAAGCCCAAATAGCAAAGATCACACCTGTTCAAAGACGTTACCTGCCCATGCTATTTTCTTCAGTCTTACTAGAAATACTGATCCCTAGAACTTTAAAACCTTTATTTAAAACCGATACTCAGCACCAAAAAAAAATAAATAAATAAATACCAGAGGAAGAAGAGTGAAGGGTGAGTGTAGAGAAGATAGTAATGATAACATTGCCTACACTGCCACCCAAAACGAGGATTAAAACTAAAAAATAAGAATAATGATACTAAAAAAGGCCACTTCGTGCTAGTGAAGAGCTCAGATCCAAAGCCAGAAGGACTGGGTCAAACGCAGCTCTCCCCATCCTCTCTGCATGACTGTGAACCATGACTTAACATCTGGGTCCTCAGTCTCACAGTTTATACAATGGTGATAACAACAGTGTCCACCTCACGGAGGCATGAGGAGTCAACGCACTGATATGGTGGTCCCCAACCTTTTTCACACCAGGGGCCAGTTTCATGGAAGACAATTTTTCCATGGACCAGGATGGGGGTGGTGGGAATTAAATTCTCACAAAGAATGTGCAACCTTGATCCCCCACATGCACAGCTTACAGTGGGTTCCCTGCTCCTCCAAGAATCTAATGCCACCACTATGAGACTGGAGGCAGAGCTTGGGTGGTGATATCAGCCAGCGATGGGGAGTGGCTGTAAATACAGATGAAGCATCCATTGCTCACCTCCTGCTGTGCTGTCTGGCTCCTGAGAGGTCAAAGAGAAATTAGTGCCATACTTGGAACAGAGTCTGGGGCAGAGTGAGAGCCACAAGAGTATTTATTAAATAAATTAAATACAGATAAGTTTTACATACAGTCTATCTTTCCACATTCAAAACAGGGCTTTATGAGAGGGTGGAGCCCTCACCAAAGCTCTGAGACATACAGTGACTTGCTCAGGGTCACCCAGCTCACATATAGCAGGAGCAGAACTGGAACCCAGGTCTGCTTCTTCATTTTATTCCAAGCCTGTGATCCTCCTTTCCCTACCCAAACACAGCTTCTAAGATGACTTTCAGCCTGAATAAGCAACAAGACAATCAGAGGCAGACACTGGTCACACGTACGCTCTTTTATTCTCCATGTTCTACAAGAGCCCGACTGAAGTCTAATAAAAAAGAAAAAAACTACTTGATATGCAAAGTAAGGGAAATAACCCAGCTTCCTCCCGCCGTCAGGGCTGTAGCGTCTGAATAAGTAGATCATCCCAGCAAACAAATATTAAATTTTTACAAGCTGATCCACCTTTCTGCCCAGGAGGTAAACACTTAGTTACTAAATAAATATTTCTTTTCTCTGCTTCCTAAGAGCTTGGTTTCCTTGGAGAACAGCAATATTGCTCAGTTTATTTGCAAATGAGATAGGAGTTACAGACATTCCCCTAACTTTTCTCTGAGTATCCCACCATCTAGGCAACATATACTGTGCTATTTTTAACTAGCTAATAAATAAGCCTTTATCACATATACTTGGTATAGACGTTTTTCATCCACCTTTTTTATTCCTCATAGAGGGTGTATAAGGACACGAACAAAAAAATATTCATTGAGAAATAAAACATCACTACCTCCACTTCTACCACCCAAACACAACAGGAAAGAGTTCCGATTTTTATATATTCCTTGCTGGTCTTTCATCCCCTGAACTTTGGCTTTGTAAGTGTACATGTGATATACTTAGGTTTATATCCTGACATACATATTGTGCATTTTAATATTTTCATTTATTTTCTACCATAAGCATTGCTTCATGTTATGACATAATTTTTTTTTTTTTTGGAGACAGAGTCTCACTTTGTCACCCTGGGTAGAGTGCCATGGGGTCATAGCTCACAGCAACCTCAAACTCTTGGGCTCAAGTGATTCTCTTGCCTCAGCCTCCCCAGTAGCTAGGATTATAGGCGCCCACCACAACACTCAGGTATTTTTTTTTACCCAGGTCTTGCTCTTGCTCAGGCTGGTCTCAAACTCATGAGCTCAAGCAATCCACCTTCTTCAGCCTCCCAGAGTGCTAGAATTATAGGCATGAGCCACCGTGCCTAGCCAGATATACTTTTTTTTTTTTTTTGAGACAGAGCCTCAAGCTATCCCCCTGGGTAGAGTGCCATGGCATCACAGCTCATAGCAACCTCCAACTCCTGGGCTCAAGCGAGTCTCCTGTCTCAGCCTCCCAAGTAGCTGGGACTACAGGCG
>CAUYQV010011884.1:0-23969 GCA_963574575.1 Galagoides demidoff
TGATACAACGACTAAGCAAATGACATGAAATCTATGTTAACCAGCTTGATGAAAGTATTTCAAATTGTATATGAAAACAGTACAATGTACCCCATGTTTGCATTAATGTATACAGCTATCAATTAATAAAAAAAAATAAAAAAAGAAAGAAGATCTTGAAAAATAATTCTCTGTTTTATATAGAACCAGAAGAAAAAACAAACAAATATCCAATGCAAATCAACAAAATAAAATGGGGGTTATGGTGTATTGTACCCCTCTTGGGAGTAGGACACAATTATAAGAGGGACATTTTCTAACAAATGCAATCACTGTAAGCTAATTGTTTGTACCCTCAATGAATTCCAAACAATAAAAAAATAAGAATAAATGGGGAGGCATTACCTTACCAGACTTCAGGTTATCCAACAAATCTATAGTGATCAAAACATCATGGTAGGCAGTACCCATACTCAGTGGGTAGGGTGCTGGCCACATACACCCACGCTGGCAGGTTTGAACCCAGCCTGGGCCAGCTCAAAACAACAATGACAACTGCAACAAAAAAAAAATAGATGGGGGTTCTGGCAGGCACCTGTAGTCCCAGCTACTTTGGAGGCTGAGGCAAGAGAATCACTTAAGCCCAAGAGTCTAAGGTTGCTGTGAGCTGTGACGTCACACACTCTACCGAGGGTGACATAACGAGACTCTGTCTCAAAAAAAAAAACCCCTAAAAGACTGTGGGAAAAACTCTTGATCTTGTTGGGAAAGAATTTCTGAAAAAGACCCCATTGGTGATTGCAACAGCAATGAAAATAAACAAATGAGACCTGACCAAGTTAAAGTTTTTGCACTACTAAGGACACAAGCCACAAAATAAAAAAGACAACTTCCAAAATGGGAGAAGAGATTTGCCTGCTATGAGTCTGACAAAGGGCCAGTCACCAGAATCTACAATGCACTCAAATATATCAACAAGAAAAGAGCAAATAGCCCCATCAAAAACTGCACAAGAGATTTGAATGTCAACATTTCTCAGGAGGACAGAAGAATTGGTCAATAAACACATGAAAAAATGCTCCTCGTCCCTAATTATCAGAGAAATGCAAATCAAAACCACTTTGTGATAGTCCTGAAGCAATAGTTCCTAGCGTGGGTGCAGAAAGAAGGGAACACTCATGCACTGTTGGTGGGACTGCAATTAGTACAGCTTCTGTGGAAAGAAGTATGGAGAATCCTCAAAGAGCTAAAAGTAGACCTTTCATCTGATCCTGCCATCCCATTACTAGGTCTCTACCCAAAAGAAAAAAGTCATTTTATCATAAGGACATTTGCCCTTGACGGCTTATAGCAGCTCAATTTACAATCGCAAAGGTATGGAAACAACCCAAGTGCTTATCAACACATGAATGGATTACTAAACTGTGGTATGTGTATACCAGGGAATACTATTCTCTTACTAAGAGTTGGAGATTCTGCATCCTTTGTAACAACCTGGATGAATTTGGAGAACGTTCTCCTAAGTAAAGTAACACAGGATTGGAAAAACAGGCATTGCATGTACCCAATTTGAAAGTAGATTATAACAATCACAGATCCACACCAGAGAAAATCTCAAATTCAAGAAGGGAGAGGTGGTAAGGAGGTTCAGTAGCTTCCCATCCAATGGGCACAATGCATGGATAAATGATATACTCCCCAGGTGTAGGACACAGTTACAACTTTGACTTTAACCTTTCACGTGTAAATTATATGACCTAACGGTTTGCACCCTCATATTAATCTGAAATTTAAACAAATTTTTTTTGGCTCAGCGCCTATGCTCAGTGGTTAAGGTGACGGCCACATACACTGAGTCTGGCAAGATGGAGCCTGGCCCAAGCCTGCTAAACAACGACAACCACAAGAACAACAACAAAATAGTCCAGTGTTGTGGCAGGTGCCTGTAGTCCCAGCTACATGGGAGGCTGAGGCAAGAGAATCACTTAAGCCCAAGAGTTTGAGGATGCTGTGAGCCATGACATGATAGCACTCTATTGAAGGCAAAACAGGTTGAGACTCTGTCTCAATAAATAAATAAATAAATAAAAGGTTTTTTGACCAGGCGCAATAGCTCATGCCTGTAAACCCCAGCTGAGGCAGGTGGATTGCCTGAGTGGACAGGTTCAAGACCAGCCTGAGCCAAAGTGAGACCCTCGCCTCTAAAAATAGCTGTAGTGGGTGGCACCTGTGGCTCAGTGAGTAGGGCACGGGCCCCATATACCAAGGGTGGTGGGTTCTAACCCAGCCCCAGCCAAACTGCAACAAAAAAAAATAGCTGGGTGTTGTGGCAGGCCCCTGTAGTCCCAGCTACTCTGGAGGTTGAGGCACGAGAATTGCCTAAGCCCAAGAGCTAGAAGTTACTGTGAGCTGTGATGCCACAGGGTGACAATGGTGACAAAGTGAGACTTTGTCTCTATAAAAAATAAATAAATAAATAAATAAATAAATAAAAATAAAAACAGCCAGGTGTTATGGCAGGTGCCTGTAGTCCCAGCTACTTGGGAGGCTGAGGCAAGAGGATTATTTGAGCACAAGAGTTAGAGGTTGATGTGAACTGTGATGCCACAGCACTCTATCCAGGGTGACAGCTTGAGACTCTGTCTCAAAAAAACAAAAAACAGCCTGAGAAGAGTGAGACCCTATCTCTATTAAAAGTGGAAAAAATTAGCTGGGCATGGCCATGCATGCCTATAGCCCCAGCTACTTAGGAGGTTGACATAGAAGGATCACTTGGCCCCAGGAGCTGGAGGTTGCAGTGAGCTAGATTGTGCCACTGCACTGTAGCCCAGGCGACCAAGCAAGATTCTCTTAAAAAAAATAAATAAATAAATAAAGTATGGCTTGGCTCCTGTAGCTCAGTGGTTACGGTGCCAGCCACATACACCAAGGGTGGTGGTTCAAACCCAGCCCACACCTGCTAAACAACAAGGACAACTGCAACAAAAAAATAGCTGGGCGTGTGGTGAGTGCCTGTAGTCCCAGCTACTTGGGAGGCTAAAGCAAGAGAATTGCTTAAGCCAAAGAATTGGAGGTTGCTGTGAGCTGGGACGCCAGCACACTCTACCAAGGCAACACAGTGAGATTGTGTCTCAAAATAATAAGACCCTGTCTCTACTAAAAATAGAAAAACTGAGGCAAGAGGATCACTTGAGCCCAAGAGCTGGAGGTTGCTGTGAGCTATGATGCTACGGCACTCTACCCAGGGTGACAGCTTGAAACTGTCTCAAAAAAAGAAAATAAAAAATAAAGTAAAACATGTTATAAACAGTTGGGTTGTCATCCAGACATTGTTATTCCCTTTATAGAGCACAGGCAGAGTAGATTTCGCCTAATTCTTAAGGGCTTCAGGATTTTCAGAATGAGCACTGGCTTCAACTTAAGGTCACCAGCTGCCTTAGCCACTAACAAGAAAGTCAGCCTGTCCTTTGAAGCTGTGAAGCCAGGCATTGACCTGTCTCTAACTGAAAGTCAGTCCTAAATGGCATATTCTTCCAAAAGAAGGCTGTTTAATCAATACTGAAAATCTGTTGTTTAGTGCAGCCACCTTCACCGACTATCTTTGCTAGATCTAGATATCCTGCTGCAGCTTCTTCATCAGCACTTGCTACTTCCTCTTGTACTTTCTTGGCTACAAGGATATGGCTTCTTTTCTTATAAACCAACCTCTTCTAGTGTCATACTTTTCTTCTGTAGCTTCCTCGCCTCTCAGCCTTCCTACTATTGAAGAGCCTTAAGACCTTGTTCTGAATCAAGCTTTTTCTTTTTCTTTCTTTTCTTTTTTTTGCAGTTTTTGGCCAGGGCTGGGTTTGAACCCACAACCTCCAGCATTTGGGGCCAGCGCCCTACTCCTTTGAGCCACAAGCACCACCCCTGTCTTTTTCTTTTTTGAGACAGAGTCTTTTGTTGTTGTTGTATTTCTTTTTTTGTAGAGACAGAGTCACTTTATCGCCCTCAGTAGAGTGCTGTGGCGTCACACAGCTCACAGCAACCTCCAACTCCTGAGCTTAAGCAATTCTCTTACCTCAGCCTCCCGAGTAGCTGGGACCACAGGCATCTGCCACAACACTTGCCTATTTTTTGTTGCTGTTTGGCTGGGGCCGGGTTTGAACCTACCACCCTCAGTATATGGGGCTGGCACCCTACCCACTGAGCCACAGGCGCTGCCTGAGACAGAGTCTTACTCTGTCACCCTGGGTAGAGTGTTGTGGCATCACAGCTCACAGTAACCTCAAATTCTTGGGTCTGAGCAATCCTCTTGCCTCAGCCTCTTGAGTAGCTGGGACTACAAGCATGTGCCACTATGCCTGGCTAGTTTTTCTATTTTTAGTAGAGACAGGGTCTCACTCTTGCTCAGGCTGGAGAACTCCTGGGCTCAAGCGATCCATCCTCCCCAGCCTTCCAGACTGCTAGGATTACAGGCCTAAGCCACCACATCCAACCTAGGCTTTATCTTAAGGGAATGTTGTGGCTGGTTTGATCTTTTATTCGGACCACCAAATCTTTCCCCACATCAGCAATTATGAGAGTTTTGCTTTCTTTTGTGTTCATGGGAGTAGTACTTTAAATTTCTTTCTAGGATGTTTCCTTAATGGATGTGGTGACTCAAGCTTTAATCCCAGTACCTTGGGAGGCCAAGGTGGAAGGGATCACTTGTGCCCAAGAGTTCCAGGCTAGCCTGGGCAATAGTAAGACCCTTATATATAAAACATAGGGGCTGGGCACGGTGGCTCACACCTGTAATCCCACCACTTGGGAAACTGAGGTGGGTGGATTGCCTGAGCTCACAGGTTTGAGACCAGCCTGAGCCCGAAGGAGACCTCATCTCTAAAAAAAAAATAAATAAATAAGAAAATTAGCCAGGCATGGTGGTGCACACCTTAAGTCTTAGCTACTCAGGAAGGAGGCTGAGGCAGGAGAATTACCAGAGCCCAGGAGTTGGAAACTGCAGCAAGCCATGATTATGCCACTGCACTCCAGCCTGGGTGACAGAACAAGACTCTGTTTCCAAAAAAGTACATAAAAAACTTTTTCCTGAGGGCAGCGCCTGTGGCTTAGTGAGTAGGGCGCTGGCCCCATATACCGAGGGCGGTGGGTTCAAATCTGACCCCTGCCAAACTGTAAAAAAATAGCCGGGCTTTGTGGTGGGCGCCTGTAGTCCCAGCTACTCGGGAGGCTGAGGTAAGAGAATCGCCTAAGCCCAGGAGTTTGAGGTTGCTGTGACCTGTGTGACACCATGGCACTCTACAGAGGGTGATAAAGTAAGACTCTGTCTCTACAAAAAAAAAAAAAAAAAGAAAAACAGGCATGGTGGCTCATGCCTATAATCCTAGCACTCTGGAAGTCCAAGGTGAGTGGATTGCTTGACCTCGCAAGTTCCAGATGAGCCTGAGCTAGAGTGAGACACCATCTCTAAAGAAAAAAAAAAAAGAGCCAGACATTGTGGCGGGCACCTGTAGTCTCAGCTACTTAGGAGGCTGGGGCTAGAGGATCGCTTGAGCCCAAAAGACTGAGGTTGCTGTGAGCTATGGCTCCACAGCGCTCTACCTGGGCAACAAAGTGAGACTCTTGTCCCAAACACTCAAACAAACAAAAAAATAAAAATAAAAATAAACTCTTTCTTTCCTTTGCATTCACAACTTCACTAATTGTTTGGCCCAACAGGCCTAGCTTTTTACCTGTCTTGACTTCTTACATGCCCTGCTCACAAACCTTAATCATTTCCAGCTTTTGATTTAACATGAAAGAAATAGATGTTTTCTTTTCACTTGAATACTTACAGGCCATTGTACACTCATTCCTTGGCCTCATTTCAATACTGTTTTATCTCAGGGAACTGGGAGGCCTGAGGAGGGAGAGAGAATGGCCATGACAATTATCAACTAAGTTCCCTGTCTTTTATAAGTATGGTTCATGGTGTCCCCAAACAATTACAATAATAACACCGAAGGTCACTGATCACAGATCACCATAACAGATATAATAATAATAAAGTCTGAAATATTAACAGAATTACCAAAATATGACACAGATATGCTGAGCACTTGCTGTTGGAAAAATATCACTGATAGATTTACTAAGCAGAGGGTGGCCACAAACCTTCAGTTTATTAAAAAAACACAATGTCTGTGAAGTGTAAAATGGCAAAGGGCAATAAAATGAGGTTTACTTGTATCTGGAGAGAATCCATGGCATTCATAAAATTCTCAGAGTGGTCTCTGATCTCCAAAGGCTGAGATTTACAATGTCTCTACTATTCCTCTTCATAAATCCTACCGCTACTGGCCTCATAGCTGTAGGACATTACTAACTTGCAACCTGGTTTGCCTGTCTCCAGTCTCTTTCCTATTCTTCATGTTACACAAATTTCCCTAAAGCCCAGTTATGATCATGCCGTTCTCTTAATCCAGAATAGTCAATGGCTTCCCATTGCCTGCAGAATGAAGCTCCAACAAGGTACGTGACACTCTAGGCAAAAATAGATCACATCTCTCTCTCTCTTTTTTTTGTAGAGACAGAGTCTCACTCTATTGCCCTTGGTAAAGTGCTGTGGCGCCACACAACTCACAGCAACCTCCAACTCCTGGGCTTAGGCAATTCTCTTGCCTCAGCCTCCTGAGTAGTTGGGACTACAGGCGCCTGCCACAACGCCCAGCTATTTTTTGTTGCAGTTTGGCCGGGGACAAGTTTGAACCTGCCACTCTTGGTATAGGGGGCTGGCACCCTACCCACTGAGTTACAGGCGCTGCCACATCTCTTTCTTTAAAACTTCTGCTTCCTCATTTTGGCTTCCTGCTTGTGATGATTTGCTGTCAAAACTCTGCCCATTCTTCAAGACCTAATTCATGTACTTCTACCTCCCAAAATACCTCCCATAATGGGAGGTGGTATCTTTTACCTCTGGATCTTCATAGCACTTAATTTTGGCCCTGTGGGGGCTGACTTCTACTTGCCTCTCCAAAATCCATTCTCCTTTTCTTCCTGGGCACAGGGCCAACCAACAGAACATTTCCTAGTCTTTCTTGCAGTTAGGTGTGACTTACACCTAAGCTCCTGCCAAAGGGATGTGAGAGAAAGTAAGATGGACAAATTCTACCTCGCTTGGTTTTTTGTTTTTCTTTTTGAGACAGAGTCTCAAGCTGTTGCCGTGGGTAGAGTGCTGTGGTGTCACAGCTCACAGCAACCTCCAACTTGGGTTCAAGTGATCCTCTTGCTTCAGTTTTTCTATTTTTTTTTTTGAGACGGAGCCTCAAGCTATCCCCCTGGGTAGAGTGCCATGGCATCACAGCTCATAGCAACCTCCAACTCCTGGGCTCAAGCGAGTCTCCTGCCTCTGCCTCCCAAGGAGCTGGGACCACAG
Organism: Galagoides demidoff; assembly: GCA_963574575.1. Taxonomy (NCBI): domain Eukaryota; kingdom Metazoa; phylum Chordata; class Mammalia; order Primates; family Galagidae; genus Galagoides; species Galagoides demidoff. The sequence continues at coordinate 7,379 of CAUYQV010011884.1, forward strand.
ACGCCCGCCACAATGCCTGGCCATTTTTAGGTTGCAGCCATCATTGTTGTTTGGCGGGCCCGGGCTGGGGATTCGAACCCGCCACCTTAGGTGTACGTGGCTGGCGCCTTAGCCGATTGAGCCACAGGTGCCAAGCCCAGTTTTTCTATTTTTAGTAGAGACGGGATATTACCTTTGATCAGGCTGGTCTTGAATTCATAAACTCAAGCAATCCAGCTGCCTCGGTCTCCCAGAGTGCTAAGATTACGGGCATGAGCCAGGGTACCAGGCACCACACTTGCTTAAAAAGAAGCCTGAACTGGGCAGTGCCTGTAGCTCAGTGAGTAGAGAACCGACCCCATATACCAAAGGTGCTGGGTTGAGTAGAGAACCAACCCCATATACCAAAGCTGCTGGGTTCAAAACCAGCCCTGGCCAAACTACATAAAAAAAAAAGATAGCCAGTTGTTGTGGTGGGTGCCTGTAGTCTCAGCTACTTGGGAGGCTGAGTTAAGATAATCGCCTAAGCCCAAGAGCTGGAGGTTGCTGTGAGCTGTGATGCCCCAGCACTCTACCGAGGGCAACAGAGTGAGACTCTTGTCTCTAAAAAAAAAAAAAAAAAAAGAAGAAGAAGCCTGGGCCTCGTCTCTTTTCCTCCTTCTCATTTTTTAAATTATCTTTTATTAAATCATAACTTTGTACATTGATGCATTTATGGGGTTCAGGGTACTGCTTCAATATACAATGTGAAATGTTCACATTGAACCAAGTAACACATCTATCACAATTATAATCATTTCTTAATAGTTTTGAAATGTACCATTGCATCATGCACATTATGTGAGGTTCCCCCAAACACCCTCCCTTCTCCCATATTCCCTCTCCCCACTCCTCTGTCTCCTCTTCCCTTCTACTTTATGGACTATAGTTATGTTTTGCCATTCGTATGATTTCCTCCTTCTCATTCCTCCTTCCTCCTTCTCAATGTGGATGTGCTCACGACCTAGCATGGAGTACAACTATCCCACTGGCCTAGACCAGCCATCCTGCTATGCAAGAAAGACATAATTTGGCTCACTTGAGCTGCTGTATTTTAGAATTTATTTGTTGCTGCAGCTTACTTTTTACCCAAACACAGGCTTCTTTGAGGTAGTATATTAAATTGTATCATGCCTTGTAATTATTTGTATAACTATCTTATCTCTCCTCCTAGCAAGTCAACTTCTAACTGGTCTCCCTGCTTCCTCCCCTGACTCCTACACTCTTTTCTCAGCAGCTGCAGTGATCTTATTAAAAGAAAAGTCAGATTATCTCACTCTTTGCTAAAAACCCTTATTCAGTAAAAGCAAAACCCTCAAGGTCCTGCATAATCAGTATTCTCTTTCCCATCACTCTTTTTTTTGAGACAAAGCCTCAAGTCATCGCTCTGGGTAGAATGCTGTGGCATCACAGCTCACAGCAACCTCTAACTCCTGGGCTCAAGCGAGTCTCCTGCCTCTGCCTCCCAAGTAGCTGGGACCACAGGCGCCTGCCACAATGCCTGGCTATTTTTTGGTTGCAGACATCATTGTTGTTTGGCGGACCCGGGCTGGATTCGAACCCACCAGCTCAGGTGTATGTGGCTGGCGTCTTAGCTGATTGAGCTACAGGCACCGAGCCTTTCCCATCACTCTTATCTCACTAACCTTACTTTCTCATTTTCTCTTATTAGGTACAGGCCACCCCCTGCACTGGTATTCCTCAAACAAGTCAAACACTTCTACCTTAAGGTCTTTGCCCTTGCTATTCTACGTCTATCCCAAATATCAACTTGGTTCTTTTTATCTCCTTCAGGTCACATGTTACCTCCCCAGATAGGCTTTCTCTGTCCAGCCTACTTAAAATTATACTCCTTGGCTGGGCACCTGTAGCTCAGCGGCTATGGTGCCAGCCCCATACACCAGAGCTGGCAGGTTTGAATCCAGCCCAGGCTTGCCAAACAATGACAACTACAGGGTGGCCCCATAGCTCAGTGGGCAGGGCGCCGGCCACATATACCCTGGCTGGCAGTTTCGAACTTGGCCTGGGCCAGCTAAACAACAATGGCAACCGCAACCAAAAAACAGCTGGGCATTGTGGCAGGCAACTGTAGTCTCAGCTACTTGGGAGGTTGAGGCAAGAGAATTGCTTAAGCCCAAGAATTGGAGGTTGCTGTGACACCATGGCACTATACCAAGGGCAACATAGTGAGACTTTATCTCAAAAAAAAAAAATTATACTCCTCGCCCCTACACCCTGGCACATTATCCTACTTTCCTTGCCTATTTATTCTCCACAGCACTTATCAACATTTGAAATACTTTTTTCACATTTTGTTTTTATTTATTTATTATTATTATTTTTTTTTTAGAGACAGTCTCACTTTATTGTCCTCGGTAGAGTGCTGTGGCGTCACAGCTCACAGCAACCTCCAACTCCTGGGCTTAGGTGATTCTCTTGCCTCAGCCTCCAGAGTAGCTGGGACTACAGGTGCCCTCTACAACACCCAGCTATTTTTTGTGGTAATTTGGCCGGGGCCGGGTTCGAACCCACCACAGTCCGTATATGGGGCCGGCGCCCTACCTGCTGAGCCACAGGTGCCATCCTGTATTTCTTTATTTACATGTTTATTATTTGAAATAAACTCAATGAAAGCAGGAGGGGGTTGATTTGTTTATTTCTACTGTCTAGTGTCAATAAACAGAGCCTGGCTCATAAAAAGTGTTCAGTAAATATTTACTGAATGAATTAATTCCTTGGGGGCAAACACTTTGTAGTCCCCTCCAGACCTAGCCCTGACTTGTATGCAATAAAGCACTTTATTTAGTAGCCAGGGGCGGTGACTCAGGCGTGTAATCCTAGCAGTCTGGAAGGCTGAGGGAGGTGGATAGCTTGAGCTCACGTTTGAGACCAGCCTGAGCAAAAGTGAAACCCCGTCTCTACTAAAAAAAATAGAAAAACTGAGGCAAGAGGATCACTTCAGCCCGAGAGTTGGAGGTAGCTATGAGGCATGATGACACGATGGCACTCTATCCAGGGCAACAGCTTGAGACTGTCTCTAAATAAATAAATAAATAAAATTAAGAACAATAAAGCACTCAGTAGATATTTGAAGGATGAACTATGATGGAAGATTACTAATTTTCTGCCTAGGGGGTTGCTTCCTTCTCCCAGTATTCTTGTGCACATGGGTTTATGTTAATTTTTTTTTTTTTGAGGCAGAGTCTCACTTTGTCGCCCTGGCTAGAGTACTATTTTTTTTTAAAGAGGGGAGTTCTCTGTCTCAGGCTGGTCTCGAACCTGTGAACTCAAGCAATCCATTGGCCTTGGCCTCCCAGAGTGCTGGGATTACAGGCATGAGCCACCACGCTTGGACTAAATTTCTGAACTTGTAAAAGTAAAATGAGAAAGATAGGATGCTGCTTCGCTCTTGAGTATTTTTCTTTCTTTTTTTGAGACAGTCTTACTTTGTCACCCTTGGTAGAGTTCCATGGCATCATAGCTCACAGCATACTCAAACTCTGGAGTATAAGCAACCACCACAGCGCCAGGCTAGGTTTTTTTTTTAGAGACGAGGTCTCACTCTGGCTTAACCTGTGAGCTCAGGCAGTCCACCCGCCTCTGCTTCCCAGAGTGCTAGAATTACAGGCATGAGCCACCGTGCCTGGCCGTTTTGAGTATTTTCTGCTCTTGCCAGCTAGACAAATCCCTTCCCCCTCTGTCTCAGTTTCACCATATGCAAAATGAAATTGGTAGGCTAGATGATCTCTATTTTTATAGTTGGTAATTATAAGCACTGCTGTCCATGTTGATTCTAGAATTGTATGATTCTTCTCTCCTCCTAACCCATGGTTGGAATATGCTAAATGACAACATAGTATAAGAATAAAAGCTCACTTTGGTCCACATAGCAAATATCATAATAAAAATAATAAAATCTGGTGCAAAATCCACACTAGCAACGTGCAGATTTGACATTGAGGCTCACATGAGGGAGACTGGACTATAAACCAGGTTTTCTGATCCCTTCAGGACCCTTCATCTGAAGTTCCACAGTATACTATTTTTCTTTCCTAAGAGTTAGGTAAATCAGACCTTTATGGCCCAGACATTTTGGAAACTCCAGTCCTTCACTCGTCTGAACATACTTGGTCTGGTCCCCGCGTTAGAAACAAAACGCACCTTCCTCTGGCAGTGTCCCTGCAATATTCAGGTAGCATGTCTTCGGTCACTTTACCCTTAGGACTTAACCTTTCAGGCAAAGGCGACACTGTGCAATTGCAAAGGGCAAATAACCCCTCTTCATGCACCTCTGTGATATAAAAGCATTTTAATTCAGCCCTATCGTTTTTAAGAGAGAAGAAATGTGTTTAGAAACATGCAGTCATGTGGCTATCAACCTGATGAACAGATTTTCTGAAAGTAAACTGTAAACCAGAGCCAGACATACTTTCTCGTGCAGAGGAAGAAAAAAAAAAGCAAGTGTGGCTGATTTCCCGCTAGCGGGAACCATCTACGCGTCATCCCTCCACCTACATCTCTCCACGCGGAGTCGGTCATGTCCATGCTCTCCAGCCCGCTACCCGCAACAACCTATCTATGGGGGGGCCAAGGCTAAGAAGTAGCCCCGCCCATTTCCAGCGCTCCGGCCAAAGCCTGAGAGAGCCGGATTGAGGCGGAGCTACAGCGAGAGCCCACCCCTCACTCCTGCCCAGCTAATCCGCGCCGGCGGGGTGTGGACTTATTTGCTAACCCCGCCTACCAGGCGCGGGGTAATTTAGAGCCGCGCGGGGCGGGAATGTAAGATGGCGGAATAGCAGCGCGTATAGGCTAGTATTGAGTCTGTGGGCCGACCTCGGTTGCGCTCACCGCTGCTTCAGTTTTCGCTTAGCGAAGAGTTTCCAGGAAAGCTGGCGAGGATGCCGAATATCAAAATTTTTAGCGGTAGTTCCCATCAAGATTTATCACAGAAAATTGCTGACCGCCTGGGCCTGGAGCTAGGCAAGGTGGTGACTAAGAAATTCAGCAACCAGGAGACCTGGTAAGGACCACGTTGGGACCCCGACCGGACCTCATCCGCCTGGTTGGCGGCGGGTAGGGGAGATGGGGCAGCCGCTTAAATTCTGAGGGACTGGGAGAGAGGGGAAGGTGGCAGCTCTGTGGCGAGTGTGCCCCACGGGCTGTTTCCGTTATTTTACCTCTCGCGGGAGGGTCACATTCATTATTACCGTGCCATGGGGTGGAGTCAAGATGGAGCGTGAGGCAAAGCTGCTGGGTTTAAAGGCAAGGACTGGAGAACCGGGTGGATAGTGGCTGCCTAGAGCGACTGGAGGGGCCACGTGGCTTTGCTTCGCTGTTGAGCCAGCCACCCAGGATGGACTGGGTTTGCTTCAGCTCTTGGAGTAGCTTGCCTTGGAGAACCTTCCACATACAGAGTCCTCTTGGTCATTCTCCTGGTGTATAAGAAGTAGCTTCTTTTTTTCCATTTGAAATGGCATGGGGCCAGTTTGGTGTTGAAGAAAGCTGGCATTATATATTGTGGGTGCCGAAATTATTGTTGAGGACTTCCCTTAGATCAGCAAGCATTGGCCTTTCACATCTTTAGAATCTTCTGCCGTGTAATAGGAGCCATAAATCTAGGTGATCAGTTAAAATGATGCATTGACTCTGCATCTTTGATGGCCAGCATCTCAGCTTAAGCCATCTAGAAATTCTAGGGGACTTTAATTCTGGAATCTTTGACCTTCCCCATGTAGCTAGCAAAAACATATTTTTCAATAAGAGTCTACCCTGGATTTGTCCACTTCTCTTCTAGGAAGTGGAAAAAATAGGAAACAATTTTATACCTGAATGTTAAGATAATTGAGGACAGATAACGGAGTGGAAGACTGGGATTAGGCAGAGCTTTGCAACTGGAATATTTTTCATTGCCTTGCTGGTTAAATTTGCTTCCTCCCCCCACTTCCACCCTCTACCAGCAGCATGGGACCATCTTAGAAATAACTTGGTTACCTGATTCTTTTAATGCCGCTTCCAACCTAAATGCAGGATCTTCTGGTTCTGATAGGTGAACTTTGTGTTTTGCTGTGACGCTGTTGATAAATCAGAGCACTACCTGCAGTTTTACAGATACAGCCATCTGTTAAGGGAAAGTTTCCACCTAATAATTTCTTAGATTAGTTAAAATTATGTTGAATATTTCTCCTAAATTCTTTAGTTTTTTGTTTTTGATAAACTGGTTTTCAACTGTAACTTCCTTTATCTTTTTTAAGACCCAAGTGGTAAAAGTAATGTCTGCTGTAATGGAGGACAGCTTCCCAGATTATAGTGCCACTGATTGTGATGCAAATGTACTGTAAACACTGCCATCTGTAACTGGGCAGTACCTTAGTCAAAAGAGGCGTACATGTTGCTGCCATCTTTAGCTTTGACCAAACCTTCAGGGCTCTCTGGCCTTAGTAAAGAATACAGCACAGGAACAGACTTTTGTGAATGGCAGTATAGCTAGGGGACAAGAATGTTTTTAATTTAGAGGTTTCCTTTGGCCCCTGTGGTTATTTAATCCTTTTTCTATGCTTCCAGGAAAAATCTGAAGAGTTTATTTTCTCCTTGTCTTAATCCTTCTGCACTGTGCATATACAACATACCAGAACCTGAGGTTATATTGGGTGAGATTGAGGGGAGGGGGCAAACAACTTCATTTTCTACCGATAGATTTTGAATTAGCTTTTTGGTTCCTTAGATATTCTGATATCTTCATTTAACATGATTAAATAACTTGTCTATGGAGCTCTGCCACCCCTCCTTGCCCTTTTGTCTTTTTTTCTTTTTTTATACAGACAAGTCTCACACTGTTGCCCTCAAGAGAAGAGTGCCATGGCATCACAGCTCCCAGCAGCCTCCAACTCCTGGGCTTAGGTGATTCTCTTGCCTCAGCCTCCCGAGTAGCTGGGACCACAGGTGCCCACCACAACACCCAGCTATTTTTTGTTGCAGTTTGGCCAGGGCCGGGTTCTAACCTACCACCCTCAGTATATGGAGCTGGCATCCTACTCACCAAGCCACAGGCGCTGCCCTTGGGGAAGCTTTCTAAGCTAATAAACTAAGTTCTTTTTAAAAATATTTTATTTTATTTTATTTTTGAGACAGAGTCTCACTCTGTTGCCTCAGCTAGAGTGCTATAGCCTCAGCCTAGCTCAACGCAACCTCAAACTCCTGGGTTCAAGCACGTTCCCTCCCTCAGCCTGCTGAGTAGCTGGGACTCCAGGCACCCACCATGACAACCTGGCTATGTTTTTTTATTTTTAGTAGGCACAGAGTCTCACTCTTTTTTTTTTTTATTTGAGACCATCTCCCTATGTTGCCCTTGGTAGAGTGCCATGGCATCACAGCTCACAGCAACCTCAAACTCTTGGGCTTAAGTGATTCTCTTGCCTCAGCCTCCCAAGTATCTGGGACTACAGGTCCCCACCCCAATACCCGGCTAATTTTTGTTACAGTTGTCATTGTTGTTTAGCTGGCCTGGGCTGGGTTTGAACCTACCACCTTCGGTGTATGTGGCTGGCACCCAGAGTCTCACTCTTGTTCATGCTGGGCTCTGAGCTCAAAAGATCCTTCTGCCTTGGCCTCCCACAGTGCTTGGATTACTGGCATGAGCCACTGTGCCCAGCCGACATTAAGTTTATTAAACATCAGAGCATTTATACCAAAGATTAGTTCTGTGAACTTAAGATCTTGTATTTTGATTTATATGAGGTTTTCTTCCATACCATGTGGTCTTTAATACATACTTATTAAATCTAAGAAGTAATAGAAGAAAACAGGGACCTTGTTAAGTCCAGAACTCCAAAAATATTGAAGGTGCGTTAAGGCCAAGACAGAGTCTGTTCTGAATGAGATGGAGGCCTAGTGGCAGCATTGTGCTAACTCTGATATCACCATGGCTTATTCATTGTTGTGCCCTGTAAATGTGGTTATTCCTATGAGCTCCAATTCTGCATTGCTAAGGATCACCTTAGATGGGTAATGGTTGGGCAACTATGCTTAAGTTCAGAGTTTAATGGAATAATCTTAATTTTTACTGTAAAGTAGGAGGATGCCAGTGTGATAAAAGCTGTGTGGCCTGTAATCCCAGCACTTTAAGGCCAAGGCAGGAAGATTGCTTGAAGCCCAGAGTTTGAGCCATGTAGCAAGATCCTGTTTCTACAAAAAAAAAAATCTAAAAATTCTCCAGGTGTGGTGGTGGCACATGCCTGTAACTACTTGGGAGGCAGAGGTGGGGGGATCACTTGAACCCAGGAAGTTTGAGGTTACAGTGAGTTATGATCTCGCCACTACACTCCAGCCTGGGTGACTAAAACCCCTAGAATTTTGCAGTAGGAAATGATTGGAGATCTTTAACTGCTCATTTGTCAAAGAACAAAATATGATTGAAGAGGATAGGTAATTTTTCAAGGTTTAATACTTAGGAATGGAAACCTTTTAGGTCTTTTGACCCTACAAATTGTCTACAGCAATTTCTTAATGCACTATTATTTCTTTTGATATGTGGTAGAACAACTTTTTAAAAAAGTAATTTTGATATAAAATCATCTATTTTTGGGTCAAAAAGGCAGGTAGCTCAGTCTTTCCTAGATTTTTTAAAATCTAGCCTGTGTGAGCTAGATTACTCAAAATGTTCCAGTATAAAAGAAGCCCCCTCCCAGCACTTGGAAGAGTTCAAATGCTAGGAGGGATGTTCCCAGAGGCCAGCTGTGACTAGAAGGTGAATAGAGGCTGCTTCCTCTGAAAAATAAGATCACATCAAGCTGGGCAAATCTAAGAGCTAGCAAAGGCATTGAACCTTCCTAGATGCCAAAATTGGTAAGATATTTTTAAAATTCTGAGACTTTTATTGATTTAACAACTGAGAGGATGAAAGCAGTGGAAAAATATGAAGACATTTATAACTTATATAAGTTTTTCTATACTGGGAAGGTTTTTGTTTGGTGTTGAATTGCCTGAGCTTTGTGTGTTATGGGCTGAATTGTGTCCTCCAAAATTCACACGTTGAAGTCCTAACCTCCAGGACCTCAGAATGTGACTGCACTTGGAGATAGGTTTTTAAAAGAGGAAATTAAGTTAAAATGAGGTCATTAGGGAGGGCCCTAACCCAACATAACTGGTGTCCTTCTAAGATGAGGAGATTAGGACACAGACCCACAGAGAGAAGACAATGTGAAGACATAGGGAGAAGGTGGCCATCCCCCAGCTAAGGAGAAAGGCCTCAGAGAAACCAACTTTCTGGCACATTGGTATCAAACTTCCAGCCTCCAGAACTGTGAAGAAATAAATTTTTGTTGTTTAAACCACCCAGTCTGTGGCCCTAGCAAATTATTAATAATACAATATGGAAAAGTCAGCTAGTGCATGTCTTTTTATAATTTTACAGAAACATTCTTTACAAAATCCTGGTGAGTACACCACACAGTCTTCCTTTGGAGTTCAGCTTTGCTGTTGCAGAGCTTTCCTGATCTGATTCCCAGGCAAGCTTTGTACATTCCTGGTTTCTTTGATTGTTTCTTCCATGCACTCTGAGCGTGGGATGCAGAAGCAGCTTTTCAGATACTGGTGTTTAACTCCCAAAAGGCATGAAGAAAAAGGTCTTTGTACATCTTCTGTGATCACAGAGGCTCTGAAGACAGGTCTGCTGGCCTCTTGCTATTCTCAGACCCCTACTTAGTGTTCTGGAGGAGTTTGGAGGAAGGGGGGAAAGAGCTGAGCTTCACTTCCCTTTAGGACGTGAGGGTGGTCTTTCTGTGCGCAGTGAGGAGCTAGGTGCAGAGACCCATGAACCCTAACACACTTCCCTTCCTTTCTCTGGCCAGGTTGTCTCACTTGCCCCTGATCTTAGAACATGCAGCTTTGCCAACCCTGCAGGAAGATCTGGGTAGGGAGCAATCTCCATTCTGGCCATATACTCACAGGGCACTGGGGCAGGAGCCAGGTCACAGTAGACCCTGATGGAAACTTTAATAAAAAACATTTAGCTCAAAGAGCAAGATAGAGAGACCAACCTTTGTGAAGATATATATTGCAAACTCATAGTACTGGCCATATACCCAGTACTATGTGATGTATAAGTCCTAAAAAGATAAAAGAGCAAAATAAAAGAAAAGAAAACCCTAGCATCTCCCCAACACAAGCTTGTCTAGTGAAGATTAGGTAAAGCAGTTTTTACCTAATATGCTGAGCAGAGTGTTCTTCCTCTTACCAGAACACAGAGAGGAGGGGTCTGAACACCAGACTGCAAAGCTAAATAAACATTTAGAAGAGGAGATGGCAGAGCTGAGTTTTGAAAGGTGAGTAGCAGCTGGTCAGAGGATGAACAGTTTAGTACAAAAGACAATTTAGCACAAAGGGTGAGAATTTGACTTTGGAGTCATGTTCCTGCTGGGTGCAGCCCTGGCACCTAATAGCTGAATGACCTTGATCAAGTTTCTCAATGTCTCAGCCTCAGTTCTATCATCTGTAAAATGGGTATAATAACCATTTCATATTGTTATTTTGAGGATCCCATGAAATAATGTACATTGCCTGAAAAAAATGAGGATGCCCAATAAATCACAAAGGATTTCTAAAGAAAGGAAAACAGGACTTGTTATATATGCAGGGGGGACCGGAGGGGGAAGGGGGAGGCTCCAGATGAAGCAGGGCCTAGTGTGCTAGGTTGAAGGAACTGGGGCTTCATCTCACAGGCACTGAGGGGGGGGCACTGCACATTTTAAGCAGCAGAATAGTGTGATCAGATTTATGTCTTAATAATACCATTCTTGGCTCGGCACCTGTGGCTCAATCGGCTAAGGCGCCAGCCATGTACACCTAAGGTGGCGGGTTTGAATCCCCAGCCCGGCCCACCAAACAACAATGATGGCTGCAACCAAAAAAAAAAAAAAAAATGGCCGGGCGTTCTGGCGGGTGCCTGTGGTCCCAGCTACTTGGGAGGCAGAGGCAGGAGACTTGCTTGAGCCCAGGATTTGGAGGTTGCTATGAGCTGTGATGCCATGGCACTCTACCCAGGGAGATAGCTTGAGGCTCCGTCTCAAAAAAAAAAAAATTAATACCACTCTTGGCATCACTAGGGAGCATGAATGGTGATGAATTGGTCTTGGTGAGGAATGGTTTAAAGACAGTCTGGGTCAAGGCAGGGGATAGAAGGTAACACCAGAGATGTTTGATGGTAGGATCACCAGGCCTTGGTAACCAACTAGATGGAGAGAGGGAGGGAGTGGATGTGCTGTGGAAGGCCAGCTGTCCAGATCCTAGGGACAGAAGGACCTTAAGTCAGGAGGATGTGGTGGGAAGGAGGTAGGAGACCTCATGTGTGCTGTGTGGCATAGAGGGGGGCTTGAGTCAGTCATCAGTAGCCAATGACTTAATCAATCCTGCCTACATAACGACACCTCCCAAGACCCACATGGGCGGCCCTAAAGGCTGCTTCCTGTAAGCCCCAACCCCACTGCCTTCCACTGCCCACCTGGCTTGACCCCTCTTTTTACCTTTTTTTTTTTTTTTTGGAGACAGAGCTTCAAGCTGTCACCCTGGATAGTAGAGTGCTGTCGTATCACGGCTCACAGAAACCTCCAACTCCTGGACTTAAGTGATTCTCTTGCCTCAGCCTCTGATGTAGCTGGGACTAAAGGTACCTACCACAACACTTGGCTATTTTTTGATTATAGTTGTCATTGTTTGGCAGGCCTGGGCTGGATTCGAACCCACCAGCTCTGGTGTATGTGGCTGGTGCCCTAGCTGCAGAGCTCCAGGTGTTGAGCCCATTTTGAGTTAATTTCTGTGCCATTTTCTTGTTTACTGATGTCCAATTGCTCCAGCATCATTTCCTGAAAAGACTCTACTGAATTGTTTTTGCACGCTTGTGGAAAATTTGTTGGGTGTATTTGTATGGTTTATTTCTGGATTCTCTCTTCTGTTATTTTGATTGATCTGTGTTTCTATTTGTGATCTATGTGTCTATCCTCTCCCCACACCTTGTCTTGAATACAATATCTATGGAGTAAGCCTTAAAGTCAGGTAGCACGTGCCTCCCACTTTTAATCTTTTTCAAAATTGTTTTGGCTCTCTTAGTTCCTTTTCCTTTCCATATATAAGAGCTGTCCAGAAAGTGCCATGTAATATGAAAATAAAGACATACATGGCTGGGAATACTTTTTGGACAGCCTTCACATATTTTAGAATATGCTTGTTAATATACCTAGAATTGTTTCTGGCATTTGGATAGGAATTGCATCAAACCTAGGTCAGTTTGGGAAGTGATATCTTCACTACATTATATCTTCCAATACATGATCACAATAACTCTCTTCATTTATTTTGATCTTATTTGCATTTTTTTTAGTTTTCAGTGTATAAATTCTGTATATATTTTGTTGGATTTATTAATATAAATATTTAATGTTTTGAATGAAGTATTTTTTTATTTCAGAATATGAGGGGGTACACATGTTTTATTTACATACTTTGTTTTTGGACAGATTGAGTCAAAGTTATAAGTGTGTCCTTCACCGAGATAGTGTGCACTATACCCAACAGGTAATGAAGGATGTTTTAGTTTTCACATGTCATTGCTAGTTTGTTGAAATACAATTAAGGATTTTTTTTTTGCACGTCATCCCCTTTATTCCATGGTGACCTTTTGCCTGCTTGCTCAGATAGTGAGTCCCTAGGGACTAGAGGCCCAGCAGACTCCCCTTTGGGCCTCTGAATTCCCAGAAGGAGGTGAGCTCAAAGATCCCTTCTGTTTGTGTGGGCAAAGTAGGGGAAGGCAGAAAGGTTACCACTGTGGAGATAGAAGCAACCAGCATGGACAAAAGTACATGGGTGCACGCAGAGAGGCAGAGACTGCACCTCCCTCAGTGCTTGCAAGGGAGCTTCAGGGTAAGGGCGAAGATCATTTCTTGCTCTTGAGACAGATTGTGGCCAACCTGTAGCTTGGGAGCTCATGTGTCACCCAGAAGTTCTGAAGATTGCTGTCTTGGTAATCAAGTTCTGGTACACCATGCTTGAGGGAAATTGGCATAATGGGAATGAGGGGAAGAAGGCCTTGGAAGGGAACTCTTGTTTACCTAGCTATTGGCCTGTGCCAGACACTGCTTTGTATACCTTGTCTCATCTAAATCTACTAACCATCCATCCTTCAGAATAGGCAGTTATCCCCATTAAAAAAATAAGAAGCTATGCCAGGCAGTTGAAGGGTTGTGATCCCTTTGGGATGCCTGTTGCTCAACATCTGCCGGAAAAAAAGCCAGCATGTTGAAGGGCATACAAAACCCAGACTGGATGAACAGGGAAAAGCAGTCTCAGAGGACAAGAGGGTATCCTAAACACTGAGGAATGTCCTGGAGGCAAAGTTCAATCCCATAGATAGAAAATGTCCTGACACTCAAGAGCTTAGGAAAAATGGGGGAGCTGCTGAGGCAATGAACCTCCTGCTCTGGGGATGTTTGAACAGATGCTGGAGGACCAGAGAGATGAAGAAGGCCCCTGCTCAGCTTCATGGGAAGCCCAGGGTCATTCCTCAGCATTGCTTGAGCACTTGTGGTGTGTTCCCTCCCTTTCATCTCTGAGTGGGAGATTCACATGTGTACCTAAAACACAGGGTCTTGGGCATCACAAATAGTCAGGGCTGACCTTGGCCAGCCTGGGGTAGGCTCGGGTTTTCTTCTGATGAGACTGTTTTAGAGGAAACTCCATAATGGAGATGGTGGTAGTCTCTGGTTCACAGGCTAGCTGCTGCTGGTTGCCCTGTAAGGTCGTTTTCCAGGGCATATCCTTCAGAGTCCTGAGTGTTTTGTGGTACCCTGAACCCTCCAGCTGTCAGCCATGCAGTCCTGGAGACAAACATTCTCAGCAGGGGGCTCAGGTATAGGGGACTCTTAGTGTGGATGTCCTGCCCAGGGGGGCTCTGGCTGTATCAGGGCTCTGCCCAAGCTCCCATCCTAGGCCCAGAGACATCTGACTCAGGGAGACTAGTTATGCCGACTAGAAGATCAAAGCACAAGCAGATTTGGTATCTGATGAGAGACCTGATTCTGCTTCCAAGATGAGACCTAGTTGCTCTGTCTTCAAAATGGTAGAAGGTAGAAGAGCAAAAGGCAGAAAGGCTGGCTAGTTCCCTCCAGGCTTTTTTTTTTTTTTTGAGACAGAGTCTTACTTTGTCATCCTAGGTAGAGTGCCATGGGGTCATAGCTCACAACAACCTCAAACTCTGGGGCTCAAGCAATTCTCTTTCCTCAGCCTCCCAAGTAGCTGGAACTATAGGCACCCACCACGAGGCCTGGCTAGTTTTTCTATTTTTAGCAGAGATGGGGTCTTATTCTTGCTCAACCTGGTCTCAAACTCCAATACAATTAATTTTTGCGTGTTGGCCTTTTTTTTTTTTTTTTAGACAGAATCCACTCTGTTACCCTGGGTAGAGTGTTGTAGCGTCATAGCTCACAGAAACTTCAAACTCTTGGGCTCAAGCAATCTTCTTGTCTTGGCCTCCCAAGTAGCTGGGTCTACAGGCGCCCACCACAACACCCAGCTTTTTCTATTTTTAGTAGGGATGGGATCTCACTCAAATCCCTGAGCTCAAGGAATCCACATGCTTTGGCCTCCTAGAGTGCTAGGATTATAGGAATGAGCCATTGCACCCAGTCGTGTGTTGGTCTTGTATCCTGAGACATTGCTGAACTCATTATTAGTTTTAGAAGTTATTGTTGTTGATTCCTGGAGACTTTCTATATAGACAATCATGCTATCTGAAAGTAGGAAGTTTTATTTCCTCTTTTGCAATCTGTGTGCTTTTTATTTCCTTTTCTTGCCTTATTGTACTGGCTAGACCTTCCAGTATTGTGTTGAATAAGATGGTAAGTGCAGGTATCCTTGTCTTAGTCCTAATCTTAGGGGGAAAACATTCAGCCTTTCACCATTTAGAATGATGTTAACTGTAGGTTTTTTGCAGATGTTCTTTATCAGGTTGAGGACGTTCTTTCTATTCCAAGTTTGCCGAGAGTTATCCTAAATGGATGTCCAATATTGTTAAATGCTTTTCTGCAACAATTGATAGGATCCTGTGGTTTTTCTTCTTAGCTTGTTAATATGATGCCTTTGATTTTTTTTTTTTTGAGATGGAGTCTCACTGTATTGCCCTCAGTAGAGTGCTGTGGTGTCACAGCTCACAGCAACCTCATACTCTTCGGCTTAAGCAATTCTCTTACCTCAACCTCCCAGACAGACGGGACTACAGGCGCCCGCCACAATGCCCAGCTATTTTTGTTGTTGTCATTGTTTAGCAGGCCTGGGCTGGGTTTGAACCTGCCAGTCCTGGTGTATGTGGCTGGTGCCCTAATCAGTGAGCTATGGGTGCCAAGCCAGCCTTTGATTTTTGAATATTGAACCAGCCCTGTATTTTCAGAATAAACTATGGATGTGGTGTAAAATTGCTTTTATATAGTGTTGGACTTGGTTGCTAACAGTTAAGGAATTTTGCATCTATGTTTATAAGTGATATTGGTCTCTAATCTTTGTCTGGTTTAGTGTCACAGTAATACAGTTGTTCCAGAACCTACAGAGAATACCAAAATCTGAGGATTCTCAAGTTTCTTATATAAAATGGCATCGTATATGCATATAACCTATGCCCATCTTCCTATACACTTTAAGTCATTTCTAGATACCTAATACAATGTAAATGTTATCTAAGTAGCTGTAATACTATATTGTTTCAAATATCATATGATTTTTTATTATTGTATTGTTGTGGTTTTCCCCATGTTTTAGAACATTTTCCATCTGTGGTTGTTTGAATCTGTGGATGGGGAACCTGCAATTTAGGAAGGTTGATAGTACTGGCCTCATAAGTTAGAAAGTGTTCCCTCTTCCATTTTCTGATGATTGTATACAGTTGGTGTTCACATTTCTTTTCTTTTCTTTTCTTTTTTTTTCCAGAGACAGAGTCTCACTTTATTGCCCTCAGTAGAGTACTGTGCCATCACAGCTTACAGCAACCTCCAACTCCTAGGCTTAGGAGATTGTCTTGCCTCAGTCTACCAAGTAGCTGGGACTACAGGCGCCCGCCACAACACCTGACTATTTTTTGTTGCAGTTTGGCTGGAGCCGGGTTCTAACCCACCACCTTCAGAATATAGGGCCAGCACCCTACCCACTGAACCACAGGTGCCACCCGGTGTTCATATTTCTTATGAGTGAAATTCTTCAGTGAAACTATCTGGGTCTGGAGATTTCTTTTTCAAGAGTGTGAGGAAAGAATTAACACAGCAGGTCTGTTTTAGTAATTTTTTACTTACCTCTGTGGTCATGTGATGACCCTTGGTCCAATTTGGAGAACTAAACTTCTGGAATATTCATGTAGCTACTGGGTGAGATGTTATTCTCTTTTTTTTTTGAGACGGAGCCTCAAGCTATCCCCCTGGGTAGAGTGCCATGGCATCACAGCTCATAGCAACCTCCAACTCCTGGGCTCAAGCGAGTCTCCTGCCTTCGCCTCCCAAGTAGCTGGGACCACAGGCGCCCGCCACAGCGCCTGGCCATTTTTTGG
>CAUYQV010011886.1:0-50163 GCA_963574575.1 Galagoides demidoff
TGGTCCCAGCTACTTGGGAGGCGGAGGCAGGAGACTCTCTTGAGCCCAGGAGTTGGAGGTTGCTATGAGCTGTGATGCCATGGCACTCTACCCAGGGGGATAGCTTGAGGCTCCGTCTCAAAAAAAAAAAAAAAAAAAAAGAAAGATTCACTTGTACCCTTGTAAGATAAACCATAGAGGTGACCTCACACATCACCCTCCCTCCCCCCATCCACCACCCTCACCTCCCTTCTCCCACCCCCCTTCCCACATTCTAAGGCTATAATTAGGTTATGACATTCCTATGAAAGCTATGAATTAGGCTCAGCGCTTGTGGCTCAAGTGGCTAAGGCGCCAGCCACATATACCTAAGGTGGTGGGTTCGAATCCAGCCCAGGCCCACCAAACAACAATGATGGCTGCAACCAAAAAACAGCCGGGCATTGTGGTGGGCGCCTGTGGTCCCAGCTACTTGGGAGGCGGAGGCAGGAGACTCACTTAAGCCCAGGAGTTGGAGGTTGTCGTAAGCTGTCATGCCACAGCACTCTACCCAGAGGGACAGCTTGAGGCTCTGTCTCAAAAAAAAAAGAAAGAAAGCAAGCTATGAATTAGTTTCAAAATAGGGCTGTGTACATTGAATACTTTTTCTTCCATTCTTGAGATACTTTGCTAAGAAGAACATTTTCTAAATCCATCCACATAAACATGAAGGAGGTAAAGTCTCCATCATTTCTTTAGGGCTGTGTACATATACCACAATTTATTGATCCATTCGTGGGTCGATGGACATTTGGGCTTCTTCCATGACCTAGCAATTATGAATTGGACTGCAATAAACATTCTGATACAAATATCTTTGGACAAGCTCTTCCTACTTTATCTCAAATAATCTTTGGAGATAAGTCTTATTATTATTATATTAACTCAATTCACAGATTGGCAAAGGGAGGATGAAGACAGAAATAAGACTCATCCAAGGCTGCTTGTCTGAGGAACTGTAATTGGAACTCAGGTCTGTTGGAGTCAAAAGTTCACATTTTAAAGGATGCCAAAGCAACTTTTTATTTGATTTGTAATTTTTTTTTTGAGGTATAGTCTTGCTCTGTTGCCCAGGCTAGCATGCTGTGGTGTCAGCTTAGCTTGCTACGACCTCAAAATCTTGGGCTCAAACTATCCTTCCACCTCAGCCTCCTGAGTAGCTGGGACTGCACCTAATTTTTCCTATTTTTATTAGAGATGAAGTCTTGCTCTTGGTTAGGGCTCAAGTTGGTCTTCAACTCCTGAGCTCAAGACATCCTCCTGGCCTCAGACTCCTCGAGTGCTAGGATTACAGGTATGAGCCACTGTGCCAAGCCTGTGTTGTAGTTTTTTAAGGTGAAGTATAATAGCTGTCCAGGAAAGTGTACATCTCAGAGCTGGACTGTTGGCTCTGCACCTATGGCTCAAGCAGCTAAGGCGCCAGCCACATACACCTGAGCTGGCAGGTTCAAATCCAGCCCGGTCCCGTCAAACAACAATGGTGGCTGCAATCAAAAAAATAGCCTGGCGTTGTGGTAGGCACCTGTAGTCCCAGCTACTTGGGAGGCAGAGGCAGGAGAATCTCTTGAGCCCGGGAATGGGAGGTTGCTGTGAGCTGTGATACCATGGCACTCTACTCCACCCAGGATGACAGCTTGAGGCTCTGTCTCAAAAAAAAAAAAGAAGAAAAAAGGACTGGACTGTTCAGGAATGTTCACAAATTGAATTCACCCATGTCATCAGCACCCAGATCAAGAAAGAGAACAACCAGTATCTCAGAACATCTTTTTCCTCACCATTGAAGCATCTTAATTCATTTTAATTAATTTCAACTAATTTTAATGGACTTAAATTAATTTTAACTCATTTTTAATTTTTTTTCTTTTTGAGACAGAGTCCTGGGTAAAGTGTTGTGGTGTCACAGCTCACAGCAACCTCAAACTCTTGGGCTTAAGTGATTCTCTTGCCTCACCCTTCCAAGTAGCTGGGACTACAGGTGGCCGCCACAACACCTGGTTATTTTTTTTTTTTTTTGGTTGCCGTTGTCATTGTTGTTTAGCTGGCCTGGGTCGGATTCAAACCGGCTACCCTTTGTGTATGTGACCAGTGCCCTGCCGACTGAGCTACAGGTGGCGCCCTCATTTTTAATTTTGTTTTTTGAGATAGAGTTTCACTCTGTCACCCCACCTAGAGTGCGGTGAATCATCATAGCTCACTGCAACCTCAAATATTTGGACTCAAACGATCCTCTGAACTCAACCTCCCCAGTAGCTGGGACTACAGGCCCATACCACGATGTCCAGCTATTTTTTTTTATTTTTGGTAGAGAGGGAGTTTTGCTTTTGCTCAGGCTGGTCTTGAACTCCTACGCTCATATGATCCTTCCTCCTTGTCCTCTCAGAGTGCTCAGATTACAGGGATGAACCACCATTTGTAGCCTCCCTTGACTCATTTTTATATAGACTTTATTTCTTAGAGCAGGGTTAGACTTATGGAAAAATTGGATAGAAAGTACAGAGAGTCCCATAAAACCCCTCTTTTTCCTGTGTTTTGCGCTACAGTGCAGCAGCATCATCATAGCTCACTGAAGCCTCAAACTCCTGGGCTCAAGCAATCCTCCTTCCTCAGCCTCCTAAGTGGCTGAGATTATGGGTGTGGACCACCATGTCCAGCCTCCAGTTTTTCTTATTATTAGCATCTTGCATTAGTATGATGCATATTTTACAATTAATGAATAATATTCATACATTTTAAAATACATTTAACTCTGTAGTTTACATTAGGATTCACTTTTTGGGTTGTGAGGCCAAGTAATAAATCTTTGTAATTAATTAAATTATGATTGAATAAATTGATTTTTTGGTGTCTGTTTATTTATTTTATTGTTTGGGATTCATTGAGGGTACAAAGAATTAGGTTACACTGATTTGTTAGATAAAGTCCCTCTTATAATTGTGTCCTGTCCCCAAGAGGTGTGCCATACACCGAGATAAAATGTTTTTGAATGGGTGACTTGTGTTCGTGGTATAGGAAATCAAAAGACCCAGAAAGGTGCAGAGAGAAGTTAAGTTCCTCTTTCGTCTTGGCCCTAGTTCTTTCTTTTTTTTTGAGACAAAGTCTCACTACATCATCCTTGGTAGAGTGCTGTGGCATCACAGCTCACAGCAACCTCAAACTCTTGGGCTTAAGCAATTCTCTTGCCTCAGCCTCCCAATTAGCTGGGACTACAGGCGCCTCCCACAATGCCTAGCTATTTTCTGTTTGCAGTTGTCGTTGTTTAGCAGACCCAGGCCAGGCTCGAACCTGCCACCTTTGGTGTATGTGGTTGGCGCCCTACTCACTGAGCCATGGATGCTGAGCCTTGGCCCTAGTTCATTTAGGCCCCTTCCAAAGCCAGTCACCTTATCAATTTCTCTTTTTTTCTCTCTCTCTTTCTTTTTCTATTTGAGATAAGGTCATGCTCTGTTGCCCTGGTTAGAGTGCAGAGGCATCATTATAGCTCACTGCAGCCTCAATCTCCTGGGCTTAAGTGATCCTCCAGTCTCAGCCTCCTGAGTACCTGGACTGTAGGCACATGACATCACCCCGGCTAATTTTTCCATTCTTTGTAGAAATGGCATCTCACTTTTGCTCAGGCTATTCTCAAACTCCTGACCTCAAGTGATCCTCCCAGAGTGCTTGGCCTCCCAGAGTGCTAGGATTACAAGTGTGAGTGCCTGATTGGTCCTTCCTTCCTTCCTTCCTTTTGGTATTTTTTTTTCTATTTAGGCAAATTCTCCTAATATAAAGTTAACCACTTTAAGCATACAATTCAGCGATATTTAGTTCATTAATAATTTATGCAACCACCACCTCTATTTAGCTCCAGCACATTTTCTTCACCCCCAAACAAACCCCATTAGTAGTCACTTCCCATTCCCCTTTTCCCAGCCCCTGCTTTCTTTGTCTATGGATTTACCTGTTCTAGACATTTTATATACATAGGACCATATAGCATGTGGCCTTTTGTGTTTGATGTCTGCTTTCTTTCACTTAGCATGATGCTTTATAGGTTCATCCACATTGTGCTATGTATTAGTGCTTTGTTCCTTTTTATGGGAGCTGAATAATATTCCATTGTTTGATATGCCGTGTTTTATTTATCCATTCATTTGTTGATGGACACTTGGGTTGCTTCTACCTTTTGGCTATTGTGATTAGTGGTGCTATGACCTTTTATTTACAAGCACAGTATCTGAACACCTGTTTGGGTATATACCTAGGAGTGGAATTGCTGGGTCATGTGATAGTTCTATGGTTAACTTTTTGAGGAACAAACTGTTTCTCACAGTGGCTGTATCACCTCAAAATGTTTTTTGTTTGTTTGAGACAGAGTCTCACTATGTTGCCCTCAGTAGAGTGCCATGGCATCACAGCTCACAGAAACCTCAAGCTCAAGTGATTCTCTTGCCTCAGCCTCCCAAGTAGCTGGGACTATGGGCACCTGTCACAATGCCTGGCTGTTTTTGGTTGCAGTTGTCATTGCTGTTTAGCAGGCCTGGGCTCAGCTCCAACCTGCCAGCCTTGGTGTATATGGCTGGTGCCCTACTCACTAAGCTGCAGGCATTGAGCCTCAAAATGTTTTCTATACAACACCTTCTTTTGGGGGTGTCGGACAGAAGTGGTCTTGTCTGGGAAGGCAGGAGGAACTCGATGCACCTTTCATGAAGCTCCTTCTGTGGACATCGGATAGACTTCTTGCTATTATTCCCATTTTGTAGCTGAGAAAGGCTTCCAGGGAGCATCTCATCTGGGTACTCACAGCATATGCTCTTTCTGCAAGGAGCAGATCCGGGGCGTGCAGTCTATGCCTGGATTGTTGGGATGTGGTAGGGGGACGAGGTGGACAGAGAGCTTCAAAGTCCTTACTCTAACCCTCCCATACACACGCTTCTGCATGTACACAGCCACTCAGAGCAGGAACCACTCTAGGGCTGCTTTCTGTCAGCCCAATTCCTCCCCATTTCAACCCTTTAGGAAGACATTTCCTTTTTTGGGATTTCAGCTAGAGTTTTTTCTGGGTAAGGGCAAGCAGTCTTGCTGTGACTTGACCCAGAAGTCTTCTAGCTCCCTTTCAGGGTTACTCAAAAGATGAAACAAATGACTGTAAAAGTCACTGTATACAGCAGGTGCTCAGTCATTCTTTTGAGAGTGAGGAAGGGGACTTGACTGATTGTGGCCAAAAGGAATGGCCCATTGAGGCAGAGCTGGGCTTGGAGGATGAAGAGCTGTCATGGGCAGAACGGGGGGAAAGGCATGTAGGTGAAGGGAACAGTATGTGCAAAGGTTCTGAGGTGGGAATGAGCTTGTCTATGGCCAGAGTGAGCTGGAGTGGCCAGAGTTGAGAGAGTGGGGAGAGTGGTGGGAGACACAGCTATAGGGATCCACATGGAATGGGCCATGAAGCGTGCTGTGGTCCATGACTAAGAGTCTAAACTTTACTTAAAGCATAGTAGGGAGCCATGAGAGGATTTTGACCAGGCAAGGTTTATAATCTGATTTGATTTTAGGAAGGTCCCTCTGGCTGCTGTGTGGAGAATGGACTTCTTTGGTGGGGAGCAAGGATGGAACTCTGGAGACCAGTGGGAAGATGGTGGCCTGAGGCGAGTTGGGATGATGGGGATGAGAAGAATGGGAAGATGTGAAAGATATTTAGTATAGACAACTGATAGTACCTGGCAACAGCTCGAATGTGGGGAGAAAGTGGAAGGAAGGAGGTGAATCTGAAGGTCTGGGAGATGCCCCTAGGGGAATGTCCAGGAGATGGCTGGACTTATTAGTGTTTGACACCAAGATGTGAGAATCATGTCAGAGAAGGGATTGCTGAAGCCACAGAAGTGGTGAGATTCCCAGGAGATGTGTGTAGATGGAAGGGGAGATAAATGCAGCTCCAAGGAACCCCAACATTTACAGATCGAGTAAAGAAAGAAGAGTCCAAAGTAGACCAAAAAGAGGGATCCTTGAGGCTGAAGGGGAGAATGAGCAGGGGTGAGCTCCTAAAGGGCTTTGGATGCCAGCCTGAGGGGAGTAGGGAGCCATGAAGGGTGTTAGTGCATCGGAGTGGCAGGCCTATAGACAGGTGACTGTGGTGGCTAGGATGGGAGCCAGGCTGCAGCCAGGTGGCCTGGGGGCAGGTGGGGGTGATGTATGTGTGCCCCTTTGGCTGAATATGTTGACTTCTCAGGCTTCTTGGGCCTGCCAAGACGGTGATATCTCCCCTCACCCCCACTGGGCCACATACTGAAAAGGTCATATGGGGGTGTGCCCAGAGATCATCTTTTTACAGTCACCCCAGGTGCAGATAGGGAAACTGAGACCCAGGCCACATAACCAGTCTGTGAAGGAGTTAGCAATAAAACTCAGGTGTTTGTGGTGTGTGCACACATGTGTGTATACATGCACGGGTTTAATAGGAAATCCCAAGAGTTTGACGTTGCTGTGAACTATGATGCCATCGCACTCCACTGACAAAGTAAGAGTCTGTCCCAAAGGAAAAAAAAAAAAACTCTCTTCACGTAAGTTCTTCAGTTCACTCAAACCTCTGCTCAGATACTCCCTCTTCCCAGGAGCCCTCCTGGACCACCTTGTCTAAAAATGATTGTTCTCCATTCCCTTACCCTGTGTGTGTTTCCTGGGGATGACTGCTGTAACAAATGACCTTAGGGGCTTAAAAACAACACAGATTAATTTTGTTACAGTTTTGGAGGCCAGAAGTCTGAAATCCAAGTTTTGGCAGGGCGGTGATTTCTCTGCAAGCTCTGGGGGAGGATCTGTTCATTGTCTCTCCTAGCCTCTCATGGCTCCTTGGCTTGTGGCTGCATCACTCTAATCTCTTTCTCTGTCTTCACACAGGCTTCTCCGTCTTTGGTGTGTCAAATCTCCCTCTTCTTTTATAAGGACACTTGTGATTGCATTTAAGTCCCATTTGGATAACCCAGGATCATCTACTTGTCTCAAGATCCTTGTGTTAATCACATTTATAAAGACTTTGGCATAGGGTCACATTCATGGGTTTCAGGGACACTAGGAAGTAGAATCTTTTATTTTTTTTAGAGATAGGGTCTAGCTCTGTCACCCAGCCATTATTTTTTGTTTTTTAAAGACAGGGTCTCACTCTGTTGCTCAGGCTGGAGGGCAGTGGTGTCATTATACTTCATTGCAGCCTTGAAGTCAAGGCTCAAATGATGCTCCTGCCTCAGCCTCCCAAGCAAGTGGGAATATATAGGTGTACACCACCATGCCAGGCTCTGTAATTTTTGAAAAAAAAATTTAATGGTGGTAAAATACTAATATATATATGACATGAAATTTACCAGCCTAACCATATTTATTTATTTATTTTTTGAGATACACTCTCACTTTGTTGCCCTCGGTAGAGTGCCATGGCATCATAGCTCCCAGCGACCTCAAACTCTTGGGTTCAAGCGATTCTCTGGCCTCAGCCTCTCAAGTAGCTGAGACTACAGGTGCCTGTTATAATGCCCAGCTATTTTTTTTAGAGATGGAGTCTTGCTCTTGCTCAGGCTGGTCCATTATGAATAACACTTATATAAACACAGGTGAACAAATACCTCTTCGAGAGTCTCCTTTCACTTTTCATGGGTATATATGCAGAAGTGAAATTGCTGGATCATATGGTAATTTGGTAATTCTAAATTTAGATTTCTTGAGGAACAGCCATACTGTTTTCTGCAGGGGCTGCACCATTTTATCTTCCCACCAATAGTGCACAAGTCTCCCATTTCTCCATATCCCTGCCAACACTCATTCTTTTTCTTGGTTTTTTGTTTTTTGATAGTAGCCATCTGAATGAGTGGTCATGTAGTCTGCATTTTAAGTCATACTGTCTCTCCTAATGGGCCTTTCCAAATTTAGTGATGAACCACCTTGCTATTTTCACCAGATATGGTAGCTAGTAGGAATTACACTTCTTCTGCATGAATGATGTGGTTTGCCTGGTAGAATCCAGTGAATCTGGGTGGTGCCTGTGGCTCAAACAGGTACGGCACCAGCCCCATATACCAGAGATGGCGGGTTCAAACCCAGCCCCTGGCCAAAAAAAAAAAAAAAAAAAAAAGAAAAGCCAATAAATCTGAACCCTTAGTTGGGGGGCACCATTGGCAGGAGTGGGCAGGGTTTGAGGGCTCAGGTGAAAACTTGGAGGACAGGTATTGTCCCCAAAGGTAAAAGTACAGAGGGAAAGGAAGGGAGAGAGCAGGACCCAACTCAGGAGACTTCTTGGGGTTATCTGAGATCCATGGTATTCCAAAATGAGGATGATTGAGGTTGAACCTTCCTTGGTGGGGACCAAAGGGGAGTGGGGGGATCTCTGTCATCTCCTGTCTCCCTTGCATTAAAGAAACTGAGCTGAGACTCAGCTCCCTCCTCTGGAAAATGGAGAGAATGGGGGTGTGGCTCAGTTTGCCAGTTCCCAAAGCATGCCTCAGACCTGCCTCTATGGCATGGTCTCTGGCATAACCCAGATAGTTGCCCCTCCCCCAACCCCGGCCACCAATGGACGTGCCCACATTCCAAGGTAGACCAGTGTGGGCCAGAACTCCTCAGTTTCAGCTGCCTATGGGTAGAACCCTCTAGGAAGCGCTGGCCTCTCCCAGCAAGACAGAAAGGGGACCCTTAACTCTGGTTTAACTAAGCCATAGGTCCCAAGAGTTTCAGCAGCCAATAGAGAACAGAATCCCTCATGGCAACATCAGAGACTGCTGAATCTGAGTGGCCAGGCCCCAGGGAACAGCAGCATAGACCCCTTACTGCAGCCTCCAGTTTCCACATGTCACAGGCCCATCTGAAAATGTCCAGCCTACAATTCTCCCAGGCGATGCCCAGGAGGCCTGTGGCCCCTATGAGCTCAGGAACTGTGATGGGGTCTTTGCTGCCCCCAGTGAGTGTGCAGCAGAGGACCAGTGCTCCTGCCTCAGCACCTCCCCAGACAGCCCTGCAGCAGGGCCTGCCCAGCCTGAGGCCAGGGGGACCTGAGCTGGGGGCCTTCAGCCAGAGTTCAACCTTGTAGATGGGTGGCCCATGTCGAGCGTGGGCCAGGAACTCTCCTTTGCCTACAGTGGCAGCCAGGCAGCAGTGGGCCATCCAGTGTGGCTGGGCACACTGACCTGATTGGCTCCCTGCTGAAGAACAGAATTTTAGAGCAGTGGATGGATGATTTGGATGACCTTTTAGGGTCTCAGCGGTGGAGGGATCTATGGTGGTTTTAGTATTCATATATTCTATATTTTGTTCTTGGATTTAAGAAAAAGCAACTACTTTGGATGGAAAGCTTATGGCCCATGGTGCTGGGGAGGCAGAGCCTGAGCCCTGGCTGGGGCCTGGCTTGATCAGGGTCTGTGGGTGTGTGGCTTCCAGGTCAGGAGTTGTGGTCCATTGGGCTGGCCTCAGCCCATCTGCTGGTATCATCGCCTGGCACTGGGACAGCAGGATAGGATTCTGAAGGTGATATTCCATGCAAATAACCAAAACCCAACAGTAACAACAGTGAAACCCCACAGTGTCAGGCTTATAAAAACCTATGCTGTCATCTTGACTTTATCCACGATTTCTCCACTTGCCCCAGTGTTGGGGACAAGTTTTTATTAAAACTTCATATAGCAGAATTATTTGTAATTTGTAGCATAGAAAAAAATCAAATTTTTAAAACAGAGTTTTAAAGCAGATTAGGATAGGTGGTGGTTTCAGTTGATCAAGCGACATTGGAAACCCCTGGGTTTCTTTTTGATTAAGAGGCTTTTCGTTTCTGCTCTTTGTCTGCTTTCAAGGGAGAAGGAGGGAGATTGGAAAATCATTTTCATAAATACAGGCTGTGACTACATATCACAAAAAGGAATAGGATGCCTTGGGATAGCAGATCTGGTGACACAGATAGGGTTGTCCTAGCAGCTCCTCCTTCCTGGGCCATCAGGAATCTCTTGCTGTCATGCTCTGGCAACAGAAGCCCATATAAATGCTGCAGGTAGAAATTTGTTCCTGTGTCCGCTGCCACGCCATCCCACCTTCTAAAATTCCTCTGAACACTCCCTGAATGCAGTGGGAGCGTGGTTACTGTGTGGTTGTGCATAAATGTCTTTCATTTACCTATCTTCAGTTCCTATGAGCTTTCTTTCTGCCTCCTCTTCTTCCTCTCTCCAGCCAAAGTGAAAAACAATGATTTACAACATTGCGGGGTGGGTGGGGGAGAAAAGAGTCACTAGAATCCCTGGGAGAATGAGAGAACCATTGCAGAGGTTTTGGGGAAGGAGGCTGCAGGCTGGCCTAGAGGAAGGAGCTTCACTTTTCTCGATGACTTTTGCCTCCCAAGTTGGACGACTTGCACTTTTTAAAGACATTGCTTTATAACACTAAAATAGCCTTTCTGAAGATTCAGGTGGGCTGACTAAACTTGAGAGTCC
This sequence comes from Galagoides demidoff, assembly GCA_963574575.1. Taxonomy (NCBI): domain Eukaryota; kingdom Metazoa; phylum Chordata; class Mammalia; order Primates; family Galagidae; genus Galagoides; species Galagoides demidoff. The sequence goes on from CAUYQV010011886.1 coordinate 10,452, forward strand.
ACAAGATAGAATTTGGCATGTGGGCTGTTTGTGAAAAAGGAAGGTGGAGAGGGCAGTTCCCCATAGTGGAGCACAGTGGTGAGCGCAGGGCGGTGGAGAGAGAGAGGAGTGCACTGAAGAGTGGCTTCTACCCAGAGTGGTCTGTGAGAATCCACAGCCCCATTTTTATTTTCCTGGATTCTCAAAATGGATCATTCAAGGAGCATAATATGTGAAGAACTGAGCCAAGAAAAGTATTCACACCACCGGCCCAAGTCACATTGGTGATTATTTTGCACCAGCCATGTCTTTCTCACTGAGGGGCCTTAGACCCTCAGATTTTCTTTTCTAATAGCTGTGTGCCACCGTGGGTGGTGTATGGGCCATATTCACTTAAAAGACCCTCCGTGCCTTCCCCATATGTTTAGTCTAGCTCTCACAGAAGGAGATGAATCATAAAGCCAGTGAAGACTCCACCCTCTGAGTGAGTTCCCCAATCTGAAGGGGAAGAGGGTGACTTCAGGGGGTTTTCTGCCAAAAATACAGCCGAGAGCTGTTTGTGGATCCTTTTCCTCTCTTGTGTCCCTCCGACTGCTGCCTGTCTCCTGCCTCTGTCCCCTGGGCATGGGGCACTCACAGGCCCCTGAACCTGTGAGTCCGGGGCTGGCCACACTTCCTGGGGCTCCTCACTTGCTGCAATGTCATAGCAATAAAATGTGATTCTTGGGGTCCCCCAGGAACTGTCCATGGCTTTATTTATAAATCTGGCTTTGGGATGAGAGGACTGCTTCTGTGCACAGCTCGGTCTTCCAGGAGCCACAACTCAGAAGAAAAGGGTGCTTGGACTTATATTACACACATTTGCTTTGTGTAAATGAAGGTTTACAATTTTATATTAAAGATGGAATAGGCATTAGAGCTTCCAACTCTATATTTTTTACTTTTATAGATTTTAAAACTATGATCATTTATATATGTGTTTCTGGGGAGCTATGATAAGTTTTATGGCAAACAAATAGTTGGTATTGTTAACTTTTTATTGTCATCAAAAGTGCATAGAAATCCTGTAATCCCTTTATTCTTCTATTGCCCTTAACTTCAGGATACACCAAAAAAATCTTTCTGGCCAGGTGCCGTGGCTCATGCCTTTAATCTTAGCACTCTGGGAGGCTGAGGTGGGTGGATTGTCTGAGGTCACCGGTTGGAGACCAGTCTGAGCCAGAGTGAGACCTTGTCTCTAAAAATAGCCAGATGTTGTGGTGGGTGCCTGTAGTCCCCCCTACTCAGAGTCTGAGGCAAGAGAATCGCTTGAGCCCAAGAGTTTGAGGTTGCTGTGAACCATGACACCATAGTACTCTACCAAGGGTGACAAAATGAGACTGTCTCAAAAAAACAAACAAACAAAGCCCCCCAAACAACAACAACAACAACAACAACAAACCCAACAAAACCCAAAAATACAAAAACTTTCCTTGTCCTATTGTTATAAAAATAATAAAAGTATTTTGCTAGTATGGAAAAAAAATACACACAAAAAGATAATGGAGAGAATGATAGAACTTACCTTGGAGGACTTGTGTGCGATTCCATGGTATGAGGCTTGGGTAGCTCTGAGCAGGATGTGCTGCAGAGTATACATTTCTGGTTTCACTCATATTATTGTCACCTATCCACTTTTGTTCCTTCAGGGCCTGACCCTAAGGCAAGGATTCGAATGCAAGAAATTTATTTGGGAAGTGATCACAGAAAATACCAATAAGGAAGAAGAAACTGAAACACAAGGAATTGAAAACAGGTACTCAAACAACTGAACATACACACTTGTCCAGATTAGTGTATTTCATAATAACCAGAAGATGGAAATAGCCCAAATCAGCAGGCAAAAGGGTAAACACAATGGGATAGATCCATACAATGAAATATTATTCAGCAATAGAAGAAGTGAAGGACTGAAATTTGATACTTTTGTTCTCAAGGTGAACCTTAAGAACATTATGTTTAGGCCAGGCGCAGTGGCTCACACCTGTAATCGGGCCACTTTGGAAGCTGAGGTGGGAGGATCGTTTGAAGGCAGGAATTTGAGATCATCTTGGGTAACATAGCAAGATCCATCTCTCCAAAACAATAAGAAAAACTAACTGGGCATGGTGATGCTTGCCTATAGTCCCAGCTACAAGAGGCTGAAGCAGGAGTGTCTCTTGAGCCCAGGAGTTCAAGGCTGCAGTGAACTATGTGATTGCACCACTGCACTCCAGCCTGGGCCACAAAACACAAAAACAAAATCCCTCAAAGCCAAACAAACACAAACCACGATGCTAAGTGAAAGAAGCCAGACATAGAAAACCACATAGAATACAACTGACTTACACAAAATGTCAAAATAGTTAAATCCATAAAGACAGAAAGTAGATTAGCAGTGATGAAGGCCTATGGGAAGGGGAGAAGGGGGAGTGACTGCTAATGGAGATGGGTTTTTTTTGTTGGGGTGATGAAAATGTTCTGAAACTAGGTAGAAGTGGTGGTTGCACAACACTATGAATGTCCTAAATGCCACTGAATTATTCCATTAAAAATGGTTAATTTTGTGTTATGTAGATCTCACTTCAACTGAAAAAATCAAAACAAGAAGAAACAGAGTGAAGGGAGGCAGCTAATAGAGAAAGTTTCTGCTGTAGGTTACTGGAGTTTAACTCCACTGGGGAAGCTCAGAGGGAGTGTGGAACTTACCCCATTCAGCCCGAAGGAAGAGGGAGTTGGGGTATTCACCCACCAATGCTCACCAGTCATCGGTTGATTGTCACTCCTTTGTGTGGTGTGGTGTGTGTGTGTGTCTTAGTTTCTGAGGACTCCACCCAGCTATATGCACGGACAACCTTATGGTAGAGAAGTTAAGAGGTATGCCCTGAAAGTCATGGCCGAGGGCATAGAGGTGGGGCGTCAGGTGTATCTGTCCAGCAGGCTAGCTAGAGGTCATTCCTGGTGGATGAAGAGGTATCAGTGGTGTCTGGGCTGCACCTGCTGTGTGTCACATACACCCCACAGGTTGTTGTGTGTGTGGCACACATATATATGGCTGGAGAGTGGTCCCCACCAGCACTGACCTGACCCCTCCCCACCCTCTGTGTCCCCCCAGGATGCTACCCCTCACCGACCACCTGCTACACTTGCTGAGGCTGGAGAAGACGACTTTCCGCATATACATTGTGTCTGCCCTGCTCCTCTTCCTGCTCTTCTTTTTCTTCCGTCTGCTGCTGCAGTTCCTGAGGCTCTGCTGGAGCTTCTACATCACCTGCCGCCGGCTGCGCTGCTTCCCTCAGCCACCCCGGCGCAACTGGCTGCTGGGTCACCTGGGCATGGTGAGTGTGGCTGGGCAGGGTTGGGGTGAGGCAGGTGCAAGGTATTCAGTAAGGATGGGGGGCTGCTGGCCTCCCACATCTCCCAAGAGTCTTGTTGGGGCTGTGAACAGATTTATTTTAGGGATATGACACTGAAGCTTAGAGAGGGCAAGCATTTACCCCAAGGTCATACAGCTAGAATGAGGCAGAACTTATTTTATTTTATTTTATTATTTTTTGAAGCAGCTAAATTTTTATTTAAGGGTCTCTGATTAGGACTTTTAATCTAGTCCAGTCAAATTATTTTTGATAAAATCAAAGTGAAGAAAAAACATTTCAGCCTGGGGTCATCCCATTCAAGAAAAGGAAGACTGAGAAAACAACTTATAAAAAACAAGATTACATAAGCAAATTATACTCATAAAAGCCAATACTTAGTAACATAAATACATAATATATGCAGTATAAAAATACCTCTTATCATTTTTATAAAACGTTATCATTTCCTAGCCACTACACTTGATGCTTTACAATCATGATTTCCAATTCTAAAAACCATTTTTAGGTAGATGGACAAAGCTGTTAATTGTTTTTGAAACAGAAAAAGAAAATAAAGCTTATTAAAACTCAAATGACTCAGGTGGCACCTGTGGCTCAGTGAATAGGGCGCCGGCCCTATATACTGAGGGTGGCGGTTTGAACCTGGCTCTGGCCAAACTGCAACAAAAAAATAGCCAGTTGTGGCAGGCCCCTGTAGTCCCAGCTACTTGAGAGGCTGAGGCAAGAGAATCACCTAAGCCCAGGAGTTGGAGATTGCTGTGAGTTATCACGCCGTGGCATTCTACTGAGGTCAATAAAGTAAGACTCTGTCTCTAAAAACAAACAAAAAAAGCTTAATGACTCATCCAAGCCCATACCCTGGTAAGGTGGCAGAACTGTGGTCTGAACCCATTTTTCTTCCACATCTCATAGCATTGAATGTACCGAATACCTGGATGAGCCAGGCACGGTGGCTCATGCCTGCAGTCCTTGCACTCTGGGAGGCTGAGGAGGAAAGTCCCTTGAGCTCAGGAGTTAGAGACCAACCTGAACAAAAGCCAGACCCATCTCTACCAAAAATAGAAAAAATAGGCATTGTAGTGGGGGCCCGTAGTCCCAGCTACTTGGAAGGTTGAGGCAAGGGGATCACTCAATCCCAAGGCGACTGAGACTTTGCCTTAAAAAAAAAGGATGGGGGGGAAATGAATTGGCCAGGCTTGGTGGTTCATGCCTGTAATTCCAGCACTTGGAAAGCTGAGACAGGTGGATTGCTTCAGCTCTGGAGTTCGAAACCAGCCTGGCAAGAGTGAAACTCCCATCTCTTAAAAAAAAAAAAAATAGCTGGGTGTTGTGACAGGCACCTACCTGTAGTCCCAGCTACTTAAGAGGCTGAGGCAAGAGAATTGCTTAAGCCCAAAAGTCTGAGGTTGCTGTGAGCCTTGATGCCACTGTACTCTACCGAGGGTGACATAATGAGACTATCTCAAAAAAAAAAAAAAAAAAAAAGCTGGATGAATTGGTTAGTATTTAAAAAAAATTTCCATTTGTAAAATCCCAAATATTTTCTACTAGTCAGACATGGCAATATCTACCTTTTATGATATTAATAAATAACAGAAGATCTGTTGTGTTCTTATCAGAAGTTCAGAAAACAAAGTGTTATCACAGATAACAATAATAAGCTATTTTTGTCCTCAGTTCCAAAGATTCAGAATCTGTGACTCAGAACAAGAAGCCCACTAATTCATATATATATTAAACAGAGTATATTAGTCACAAACACAAGATCTGAAACCCCATTTTGAGACATTTCTGTAATTTCTGTATAACAATCTAGCTTGCATTTGTCAGTGATAGAATATTAACCTAAGAAGTCCCTGAAGATGTCACAGTGTTGACAAAATTCAACATGGTGGTGGAGTCTACATAAACACAGGAAACAAAGCTTGGCACTTCCACACAGCCCAGCTGTAAAGTCCTTGCAATGACTTCTTTTTAAGTTAACGTCTCTTCATGTCGCACATATTCCCCAATGTCTGCTTGATGAAATACCACAATCGCCATCGGGTCTACTTTCCTGCAGTCTTATGTTGATTTTGCTGCCGCCCCAAAACCCAAAGGGATGTCTACCATGGAGTACACCACCACTCCCTGGTACTGAGAAGTATTTTCAGTGATTCGACCCAGACCAGATTTCAACACATGGTTCCCATACAGGAAAGGTTGTTCTGCTCCAGGCTTTATCCACACTTTATACTTGGCATAGGGTGCAAGGTAATCCATAGCCGTGACGTGCCACCGAAACCTGTGGGTCTTAGTGAATTTTCCAAAGCAGGTCCCCAGAGACACCAGCTTCTCTCCGGAGATATTGGCGGCCAGTTTCAGAATCTTCTCGCTCATGTAGTACACCCGGTCGTTGTGCAGCCGTAAACAGTAGGTGCCGTTGGGCCTGTCCACCAGCTGCTGAAAATTCTCCCCAGTGTATTTCGCGATCTTCTCAAACATCACATGGGTTTCTTGTCAAAGGCTGCGTTTTCCTGCTGGGTTAGGGCACCGGATCCCAGAACTGATTTTAAAGAGGAGTTCTCTTTATAATTTTATAGCTATTGTTACAGCAACAAGTACTTTCACCTACAGAATATAGACTCCTGGGGCAGGGAGAAGAGGGGCATTCCTGTAGAGTTTGTTACTCTAGTCCTACCAACAATGTCTTTCTGTTCTCTCTTCCTTGAATGCTGTAGTCCCAAGTCAAGACTCTCACCTCTTCCTTGCATTTTATTTTTTATTTTATGCATACATGCCAAGTATTTTCTCAGACCAAGATTAACTCATTTAGTCCTCTCGACAATCCTACGAAGTAAGTCCCATGACTATCCCCATTTTGCACCTGAAATTACTGAGGCACAGAGAAGTTAAGTAGCTGGCTCTAAGTCACACAGCCTGTAAGTGGCAGAGCCAGGGTTCAAACCCAGGCTGTCTGGCTCTAGCATCCCTGCTCTTAGTTCTACCCTCTGTGGCCTCTAGTTTCTAGATGAGACAGCCTGGACTTTTATAAAAGGACTTCAGAGATCAGAAGAGAGAAATCCAGACCCCTAAGGGTGGTGAGCCTCTGGTGGGGCCCCAGAGTCCAGGCCCTTCTTGTCTGCTGGGCTCACCTGCCTGCCTTCTGGGCTTCAAAGAAATTGAAGGGCAGTTGCTGGTCATCTTCTTGGTCTAGGCTTCATCCCAAGCTTAGAGGTGCACATTGGAGAGGCAGATTTGGGTAGTAGTCACCAGGGGGGACTTTGGAGTCCTGGGTTCAAGGCTCACCTCTACCATGTCCTGACTGTATGATCAAGGTACTTAATGGTACTAATGCCTCAGTTTCCCCTTCTGCAATATGAAGACTGTACTAATTCTTTTCTTTTTTTTGAGACAGACTCTTGCTCTATTGCCTAGACTAGAGTGCAGTTCTTTCACTATAGCTCATTGCAACGTCAGACTCCTGGGTTCCAATGATCCTCCTGCCTCAGCCTCCCAAGTAGCCGGGACTATGGGTGCCTGCCACACAACTAGCTGACTTTTCTATTTTTAGTAGGGTTGGGTCTTGCTCTTCTTGCTCAGGCTGGTTTTGAATTCCTGAACTCAAGCCATCCTCCTGCCTTGGCCTCCTGGACTTCTAGGATTAAAAGCATGAGCCACTTCGCCTGGCCTGAGACTACACTAATTCTTAACAATCTGATGGGATTTTTGAGAGGTGGATTCCTTGGAGTTGTAATCATGATGTGCTTGGCACTGGGCCTGGTACACAACAGGGGCAGAGCGGTGGAGGTGTGCTCAACTACTTGCTTTGTCCTGCCCAGACTGGAAATATCAAGTGAGTCTAGAAATATTTTAGGTAGTGCTTGAACTGAGTGTCTCTGAAGAAAGAACGAGGTGACACATTTCCACTTAATAGCTCAAAGAACACTGTATTTAGTTTTTGGAATTATCTCAGAGTGAAGAGCCTAGAAGGAAGAGAGTTTCCCAGCCCTTCCTACCTCTGGGGACATGACTCACCAAGTTTTACCTGTTTGTGCCCGAATCTCCTCTCTTTCCTAACCCTTGCTCTGGCCTTATCCTCTCCTGCTGAGACATGGTCCAGCTGCCTTCTGTCTCACTCCTCCAGTCTACCCCCCATATTGGCTGCAGAGGGATTCTTGAATCCAGCCAAGTCCCTTCTCTGTTCACACACCATCCACGGCTCCCTACTGCCATTCAGGAAAAAGCTGGTGTTCAAAGCCATTTAAATAGCATCTCTTGCTAGTCCTAAGAAATGACTTCCTGCTTCTATAACGAGGACTTCCCACTCGCTTGGCTTTTGCCAAAACTGTGCGCTCTGTCCAGAATGTCCTTCTCTGCTAGGTAAGCTTCTATTCATTTATCTCCAATGCCATTACTCTCGGAAGCTCTCTGAACTTGATAGTTGTCTTAGAGGTTGTTGGCCCAAGCCTAGCTCTGAAGCCCAGCCTAGACATTATGGGTCCAGACAACATTCCGGGCCCATGGGGGCTGGGTGAAGACACAATTTCCTTTAGGTGTGGACAGGCTCAAGGATAAGCTTCACAGAAAAGGAGACACAGAACTTAGAGAGGGGTCATTTGTTCATTCATTGCTTTGACAATTGCTGGGTCATGTTACTGGCCAGACACTGGGGTAGGCTCCTTTGTATCAAAGCTCTCCCCTGATTCTTATGATCAGTAAAATCAGGATAAATTGTTCTTGTGTGGATTCAAGCTCAGAGAGGTTAAGTGACTTGCCCAAAGTCACATATCTGCTGAAGGTGGGTTTGAACTCAGATCCACCTGACATTGAGTCTGAAAATTTTTTGCCTCATAGGGCAGGTTGATTAAGTGTAGTATCGTAGCTGAATGGCCTGTGTTCAGATACTGGCTTTGCCACTGTGGTAAATGATGGCAGCCCCTACCCCACGTTTTCTAAACCCATTTCTTGATGCAATGGCTTGAATTCTGCTGCCATACTAGGGCTTACTCTGGTTGCTGAAGTCCACTTTGCCTATGTGTACTGTGAACCTGGGAATTAATGCCCCCCAGGAGCAGCCCTCACATAATTACTAATGGATATTGATGGGTAAGCACCCTAACTCCCTTACTCTGGGGTGGGATGACTGTGAAATACACTGCTCTACATCATCCTACCAAACTCCTAAACTCTAGACAAATAACTTCCTATCTGAACATGTTTGACTCTGATTTCCAGGTGGATGGACATTCCCTCAAGGTTAATGGGACTCGTAGTCGTTGTCAGATCTTTGTCCATGCTATTCCCATAATCTGGATTTCCATTCCTATGAACTCCTATTTATCCTTCAAAACCCTATTTAAATGACCCTACCTCTGGATAGTCCACCTGCCTGTAATCCCAGATGGGCTCCGAGAGTCAAGGGCTCACCCAGTGCTGGTGAGGGACTAAGTTCCAGTTGCCTGTTATGTTAACTTCCTCGACAACCCACACTTTACAGATTTCCTTCCCTCCGTGTCTCTCTGTCCCATGACCCTAAGTATGTTTTTGTTTTTCCTGATCACTTCCTAATAAACTACTTACCCTAATAAACTACTTACCTTAGGACTCACTCCTGGGAGAGTCCAAACCAGGACATTCACTTACTCATTTGTAACTTCAGACAAACCATTTGACCTTCTTGCTTGAGAAAAGTAAAATGGGAAAAATAATAGCAATACCCTCACGGGGTTCTTGTGCAGGTTGAATGTGTCAATATCTGAGAAGTTCCCACTATAGTGGACAAAATAATACAAGCATGTGTGTGTTAAAGGTAACAATAGTAGTAATATTACTTACATAGCAAGCACTTGATAAATGCCAACTACTATCATTATTGTGTTTGCCCTTCCTTCGTTCGTTCTTCCTTCTTTTTTTTTTGAGATAGGGTTTTGCTCTGTCGCCCAGACTGGAGTGTAGGGGTGTGATCCCTGTAGCCTTGAACTCCTAGGCTCAAGTGATCCTCCCACCTCAGGCTTCTGAGTGGCTGGAACTACAGTTTCCAGGAACTGCATCACTACACTTGGCCAAGATTTTTATTTTACTTTTTTATGGATGGGGTCTTGCTATGTTCCCAGACTTGCCTTGAACTTCTGGCCTCAAGTGATCCTCCCATCTTGGCATACACAGTAGCTGGGACTATAGGTGTGCAATGCCATGCCCAGCTTCTTTTTAAATGTTTTTTAGATATAGGGTCTTGCTATGTTGCCACTGTACCCAGCACCTATTTTTATTTTATAAACACCAGTCATGTGTCAGGTCCTTGTGGGGACTCTTGCTTTCTTATTTCACGAATCCTCTCAACTACCCTAAGAGGGAGAGATAGGGGGAAGCTGAGGCTGAGCACCTCCTCACTGTCTCTCTTTTACCTCTTACAGTACCTTCCCAATGAGACAGGCCTTCAAGATGAGAAGAAAGTGCTGGACAACATGCACCATGTGGTTTTGGTGTGGATGGGGCCTATCTTGCCACTGTTGGTTCTGGTCCACCCTGATTACATTAAGCCTGTGGTAGGCGCCTCAGGTAGGTGGGCTGGGCTTCTGAATAATGGGTGAGTCTTCAATTCTCAGAGCTCACTTGGGATTGTAGGCAGGTAGGCTATCCAATGGAAGGGTCATTTGAACAGGGCCTTGAAGGATGAATAGGAGTTCATAGGAATGCCAGTCCAGATGGTGGGACAGCATGGACAAAGATATCACAATGACTAAGAGTCCCCAAAACTCTAAAGGATTGTACTCCTACCTGGAAGTCAGAGCCAGGCATGTTCAGATAGGCAGTTACTCACCTAAGGTTTTGTTAAGTAGGTGTTGCTTAATTCCATGCCATGGCACTCCCATCACTTGGGTTCTGACACTCCCACCATGGCCAGCCTGAGGCCTGCTTTCATCACCTGGGTTGGCCCTGATTATTAGGGAGGGAGAAGGGGAAGGATTGCTCTTTCCTTCTGCAGTCTACATCCCTCCCAAAGTGTGGGTTTCCCAAGTGTGGCAAGTTCTTGCTCGGCCTTCAACACTCACTCCAGTGGCCTCTTTCCCTAGAATCCTTCCCTGACTCCCCAAACAGACTATAGTTCTGTCCTCTGGAATTTCCTGTTCTCAGTCCTAACCCTTCGGGGCTGAGTTTTGTCTGTGTCCAGCTTTATTTTCCTAATAAGTGTGGCTCTAGATCTACAGCCTGGACCTGCGTATATCTGGGCTTCTCCAGAGGCACTGGGGGGCATCTGAGAGAGAAAAGATGGGAAAAGAAGTGTTCCTGGAACTTTAGAATTTCTGGCCCCATCTTGGGCCTCTACAAATGCACATCTAGAGACAGTTTCTAAGGCTGCCGCCTTGGAGCTGTGAAAAAGGATGGGAATGTTATCCTTCCCTTGCCCATAACTCTTTTTCCCGTGTTTTGCATTTATGAAAAGATGACAATCCCCACCAAACTAAGGGGAAAACCCAGACCCTGGGAGAAGTGGTTCTTCCAAGGGATGGAAAGAGCCCTGGACCAGGACTCAGGTGGACAGAGTTTGAATTCTAGCTTATGCACATTCGTCTAGCTTCTCAGAGCCTCTGAACTGCAAACTGGGGTAATTGTGAGGACTCAATAATATCATGTGGCTAGGTACTAGTAAGAGTTTCCCCACTTCTGCCTTTTTAATATACTTTTTCTTCTTTTTTCTTATTTTTTAGAGACAGGGTCTTTGTCACCTAGGCTGGAGTGCATTGGTGTGATCATGGCTCACTGCAGCCTTGAACTCTTGACCTCAAGGTGATCTTTCCTTCTCAGCTTCTCAAGTAGCTAGGGGTACAGGTGTGTACCACCATGGCTGACTGATCTTTTTTTTTGAGGCAGAGTCTTACTGTGTTGCCTCTGTAGAGCACTGTAGCATCATAGCTCACAGCAACCTCCAACTCCTGGGCCCAAGTGATCCTCTTGTCTCAGCCTCCCAAGTAGCTGGGATTACAGGTGCCCACCACAAGGTACCTCTAGTTTTTAGAGATGGGGTCTCACTCTGGCTTAGGTTGGTGTTGAACTTCTGGCTTCCAGCAATCCACCCATCTCAGCCTCCCAGAGTGCTGGGATTATAGGCTTAAGCCACCATGCTTAGTCCAGCCAGCTGATTTAAAAAAATATATTTTTTGTAGAAATGGGGTTTTGCTATGTTGGCCAGGCAGTGATCCTCCCACCTTGGCCTCCCAAAGTGCTGGGATTGCAAGCATGAGCCACTGTGCCCAACTATATACACTATTATTTCTCTTTCTTTCCCCCTTTTTCTTCTTTTTTCCCCTCCTCTCCCCTCTCCCTCCTCCGTTTTCTTAGAGCATCAGTTACTTGAGCACCATCCTATATAGTCGTTGGTCTCAAGTTGACTAAAGAGTAGAGCCCCCAGCATGGGCATGGCACTTAGTAGATGCTCAGGTTCTTGATCTATCCTTTGCTGCCCTTCCCTCCTTCAGGACAGGCAGGGCATCCTCTGGATAGGGAACTCAAGGATGGAGAGGGTGGGACTGTTGAGTCAGCCTGAGGTAAGGCCTCCTTACCCTCAGGTGCTTCTGCCTAGCATTGGACGGGCCCACCCGAAAGTCACAAAATCCATCCCCCACTGGGTGGGAGACTTGCTGCTCTGGGTTTGGACCAACACAGTCCTTGGGCCATGAGGCAGGCACAGCTCCTTTTGGAGTCTCTGTTTCCTCTTTATCTTATGAATCTTCAGAATAGGGAATGTTAATAAAAGAAAGTAGGTAAAAATGCTTTATAGAGGATGATTCATGACATAATAGGCATATAATTATAGCTTGCTTTTATATACTCTTTTGTATTGAAGCGAAATTTACATATCATGCAATTAACCATTTTAAGTGAACAATCAGTGGTATTTAGTGTACTCCTAATGTTGTGCAACCACCAGCTCTTTCTAGTTTCAAAACTTTTAATTGCCCCATGAAAATCCCTATATTCGTGAAGTAATCACTTTCCATTTCTTCCTCCCTCCTACCCTCTGATAACCTCACATTTACGCTCTCTCTTTGGATTTGTCTATTCTGAGTATATCATATAAGACGAATCACATAAAATGTGGCCTTTGGTGTCTGGTGTCTTCCACTCAGCATCATGTTTTTGAGGTTCATTCATGTTAAAGCTGGTGTCAGTGCTTCATTTCTTTTTTTTGACACTCTTTTGCCCAGGCTAGTATGCCATGGTGTTATCATAGCTCAGTATAACCTCAACTCCTGGGCTCAAGTGATCCTCCTGCTTCAGCCTCCTGAGAAGTTGGAACTATAGGCTCACACCACTGTGCCCAACTAATTTTTCTTATTGTTTTGTAGAGACAAGTTCTTACTATGTTGCTCAGGCTGTCATTCCTCTTTATGGATGAATAATACTGCAGTGGAGGGATGGGCCACATTTTGTTTATCCATCCATCCATTGATGGGCTAGGCCTGTTATATCCACCTTTTGGCTGCTGTGAACCAGGCTACTATGAGCATATCTGTTCAAGTTTTTGTGTCATGATATGTTTTCATTTCTCTTAGGTAGATACCTAGAAGTAGAACGGAACTAACACCACTCTGTCAGCCATGACCTGTCAGGTCATATGGTAATTCTATGTTTAACTTTTTAAGGAATCATTTTGCTGTTTTCCACAGTGGCCGTGCATTCGTTTTTTCACCAGTTGGGCACCTAAGTATTCATCTCACAAGTTTTTGAGGCAATAAGGACTCACTGCAATTATGGTAATAAAAATAGCCAACAGTTTGTCACTTACTCATTCATGTACACACATATTCAATGAGCACCCACCCTGTGCCAGGAACATTAGCTTATTGAGTCACATAGAGATGCTATGAGGGAGGATTGTTCGATTTCCTCTTTTGGTGATAATAACATGTCCAGACTCACATATCTATAGTTAGTTGCAGGGCTGGGATTTGAACCTAAGACCTAGCTGGCTCAGAACCTAAGTGCTCAACCACAGCTTCCTATTCAAGAACTGTTCCACACTGGGAACCAGGTGGAGGCTTTTCTTACAGAGTCTCCTCCAAAGAAGGCGTTCCTTCCCCTTTGTATCGGAGGGGGAACTAATGTGAGAAGCAACCTGGACTCTCCTGGTAACAAATGATCAGGGTTGGAGTGGAGGAGGGACCTGAGGATGGGAGAGCTAGGATTCAGCAGGGAAAAGGGCTTGAAGAAGGCTTCTTGAAGGTTTCTTGAAGTTAGGCCTTGAAGGATGCATAAGGATTTGCCAGGTGAGGAGGCCCAAATGGAGGGTCTTGCCAGTGAAAAGAAGGCAGGTGTATGAAAATTCCAAGTGAATTCAGGTACCTGTGATGACTGGAGTCAAGGTGATATGTCAGGGGTGGTAGAAAAAGACACCCAGAGTTAAGCAGACACTGGATTACAAAGTGAATGAGCTTGTACTTTGTCCTGGGTGACAGGGAACCACAGGAGATGTTTGAGCAGGGAAGCCATTGACCTTCAAGGTTTACCTTCCTTTCCAGGAAGACTGCCCTGACTTCCAACAGCCCTTTGATGTTTCTTTGCTTTCCTTTCTCACCCTACCTGGGAGCTTGTCCTTCAGTCAGGGTGTGGTGCTGAGCCATCGCTGGGTCCCCAGCTTCCCCCAGCATGGGTTGGGCACAGAAAGGCAGCAGAAGAGGTGTGTTGTGTGGGAGAATGAGAAGGCAGATGACTAGGCAAGCGACTGGCAAATTCTTGGGGTGCATGTGTGTATTTAGGTGGCTGAGTCACGTTCAGGTAAAAGTGATGTTGCCTGAGTTTTGGGTGTTTCCTTCTTGGGCTCTGCCCTTTCAATCCTGAATTTGTTCAGTTTATAGAAGGAGGATCCATCCATTTATTCTTCCATTCATCTATTCCCTGATTGATTGATCCACTTATTGAATAAAAATTTTTTTTGAAACACGGTCTTACTCTGTCACCTTGAATAGAGTGCAGTTGGATTATCATAGCTCACTGCAACCTCAAACTCCTGGGATGAAGCAATCCTCCTGCTTCAGCCTCCCAGTCTTCAGCCTGGGACTATGGCATGTGCAATGATGCCCCACTAATTTTTTTACTTTTAGTAAAGAAGGGGTCTTGCTCTTGCTCAGGCTGCTCTCAAACTCCTGACCTCAAGCAATCCTCTTGCCTTGGCCTCCCAGTGTGCTAGGATTACAGTCAATAAAAATTTCTTGAGCATCAATATATATCAGTGACCAATATGGCCTCTCCCCTCAAGGGGCTTGTAACATTGTGGGTGCAACAAAGAATGACTGATGAAGAGAGGGCATCCAAGTTGAGAGCAGATGATGAGGGAAGAGATGTTTGGAACCAAGAGAGCAATTAGTGGAAAGATTTAGAGCAGAGAGAGCACAGAACCTTTGGGAGGAACTGAGAAAAATTCTGATGTTAGTTCTGTAATGTTGAATGAGAGGTGGTGGAGGATAGAGGTGTCCTGAGAGAGGTCTGGACAAGGGAAGATCATTCAGGGCTTTGAAAATGGGATGAGTGGCTGGTGCATGAGAGCAATGGGTGTGCGAGCAGGAACACATACATGGTCAGATAAGATCCCCGTGGAGCCAGCATGCGAGACAGACTAGAAAGGACAAGGCTGGAGGCTGGGAGCATAGAAGGTGTGATTCAGATGGCCCGAGCTAGCTGAATAAAGGAGGGTAGATGGATGTGGGGGAGATTCAAATAATGAAAGCTATTCTGGAAAGAGAGCACAGTGTGGCCAGAGGTTCAGAGGGGCGTGATAGCATGCCATGGGAATGAGGTTATCTGGTGTGTGTTGAAGGATGACATGGGAGAGACATACAAGGGTCCGATGGGGCAGGGCCTTTAATGCTGGGCTGAACTTGAACTTTTTTTACAAGAGCAATAGGGAGCCATGGTAGGTATTTGAACAGGGAAAGTTCGTGTTCAGATCAGTGCGTTATAGGGAACTTAATGGGGCAAGTGTGGAGGATGGATTGGCAGCGTCAGGTGGGATGTCAGAGCCCAGAGAGGAGGCCCCGGGAAGTTGTAACCAAAAGTCAGTGGTCAGAAATCTGTTCTGAGTCATCATTGTAACTTTCCTCTCCACAGCTGCCATCGCCCCCAAGGATGACCTTTTCTATGGCTTCCTAAAACCTTGGCTAGGTGAGTGCCAAGTGGGCAGACTGGGTCTGGCGCTTCAGGGAAGAGAGATCTGGGTGTGGGGTTCCTTGGAGGGTTTTAGAGTAACAGGCAAGGTCTCTAACCTTAGTCTTATGGGCCCAGGGGATGGGCTGCTGCTCAGCAAAGGTGACAAGTGGAGCCGGCACCGTCGCCTGCTGACACCTGCCTTCCACTTCGACATCCTGAAGCCATACATGAAGATCTTCAACCAGTGCACTGATGTCATGCATGTGAGTCCCGGAAGTGAGACTGGTCTGGGCTCCAATTCACATGCAAGTCATATGATGTCAGAAGGCCTCACTTCTTTCTTTATCTATAAAATGGGCAGCCAGATCCTTGTTAGGCCAGCTCCCCATCTGTGGTCCCACACCCACTCACCATGTGCCTTTTTTCCAGGCTAAATGGCGGCGTTTGGTGGAGGGTTCGGTGGTCTCTCTTGACATGTTCGAACATGTCAGCCTCATGACCCTGGACAGTCTTCAGAAGTGTGTCTTCAGCCACAACAGCAACTGTCAAGAGTGAGTGTGACCTTCCTTGGGAAGGTGGAGCCCCTGCTTCAGGGGCAAGGCGGTAGCAGGAGAAAGGGAACTCCCGGGTGTTAGGCAACCCTGGGCTGCAGAAGCTCTGCCCCAACAGTCTATGTGCGGTTCTAGGAAATGGACACCACCTCTCTGAGCCTTAATTTCCTTATTTAAAAAATGGACAGCATAATTCCTTTTCTATAGTCATCATGGGAGAATTAAATGAGATTGTGTGAGTCACTGGGTTGACATGTAGTAGGAGCTTAGGAAATGTGAGTTTTCATTTCATTCTTTTTTTTTTTTGAGATGGAGCCTCAAGCTATCCCCCGGGGTAGAGTGCCATGGCATCACAGCTCACAGCAACCTCCAACTCCTGGGCTCAAGCGAGTCTCCTGCCTCCGCCTCCCAAATAGCTGGGACCACAGGCGCTCGCCGTAACACCCAGCTTTTTTTTTTTTTTTGGTTGCAGCCGTCATTGTTGTTTGGTGGGTCCAGGCTGGATTCAAACCTGCCACCTCAGGTGTATGTGGCTGGTGCCTTAGCCACTTGAGTCACAGGTGCTGAGCCTGTTCTCTCTCTTTCTCTCTCACACACACACTCACTTTCCCATGACAGCCTTTCAGGCTGGTGCTCTCCCTCTGGCACCAGATAAATCATACACAGACTTCACTTGTTTCTTTGCAAACTATTTGAACTTCTCATCAATAACCTTGACCCAGAGGAACTCATTAACATTCTGGGTTCAGCATAGCTCTGTGTGAAAATGTAACCTAAAAAATATATTGGAATTTAATTATGATCAAAAAATGGTCTTCCACTATTGCTCTCAGACAGATTCGTAGTGATTCAGAGTGTGAGCTCTGGCCTCAGACTGCTGGGTTAGTGCCCTTGATGAGTCACATGATGCTGTGTGATGGTGGGCAAGTTAATCACCTTTCCTCATTTGTAAAATAGGATAACAGTAGCTATCCTGAAAGGTGATGAGGATTAAATGAGTAACATACGTAAAGGCTTCGAAGTATGCTCATAGGAAGCCCTTCATAAATGTCAACTATCATTACTGTTTTTCATCATGGAAGATGTATCAGTAGGACCTTCCCCCAGACACGAGGCCTTCACGCCTCTCTTCTGTCTCTGGATTCCTTTGTGGGTCAGTTCTGCACTGTACAGTCTGTCACTTGACATGCTGTGTTATTTATTATTTCAATGTTTCATATGTCTTAATGTTGCTTCCAGTAAGATTAAATTCTTTGATGGCAGGAACCATATAATTTGCTTTTGTTGGATTTTCACAACTTGAGACCAAATCTTGGGAAATTACTGGCAGTTAAGGCCACTTAAACATCCTTGGACTGTGCTTATCTTTAGGGATAAGTAGGAAAAATCTGTTGGTGTGGGAGTATATGTAGGTACTGCAACAACTGAGACTTAAGATACAAAAACTTCCTTTGATACAAACATCTGCATAAAATGTTTGTGGCAGCTTTATTCATAGTACCCCCAAACTAGAAAAAACTGAGATGTCCTTCAACTAGGGATGTCTAAAAAACTGCAATACATCCATACCATGGGATGCTACTCAACACTTAAAGAGGCAAACTCTTGATAACAAGCAACAACCTGGGCTGGGTGCAGTGGCTCATGCCTTCAATCCCAGCACTCTGGGAGGCTGAGTGAGGCGGGCAGATTGCTTGAGCTCAGGAATTTGAGACCAGCCTGAGCAAGAGCGAGACCCTGTCTCTAAAAATAGCTGGGCATTGTAGCAAGCACCTGTAGTCCTAGCTACTTGGGAGGCTGAGGCAAGAAAATCACTTGAGCTCAAGAGTTTGAGGTTACTGTGAGCTGTGATGCCATGGCGCTCAGCCTGAGGGCTACTGAATGAGAATCTCCAAAGAATTAGATTGATGAAAAAAGCCAAGTCAAAAAGGTTGTATTCTGTCTGATCTATTTACATAACATTCTTTTCTTTTTTTGAAATAGAGTCTCACCTGGGTAGAGTGCTATGGCATCACAGCTCACAGCAACCTCCAACTCTTGGGCTCAATTGATTCTCTTGCCTCAGCCTCCCAAGTAGCTGGGACTATAGGTGCCCACCACAATGCCAGCTATTTTTAGAGATGGAGTCTCGCTCTGGCTCAGGCTGGTCTGGAACTCCTGAGCTCAGGCAATCCACCCACCTTGGCCTCCCAGAGTGCTAGGATTAAAGGAGTGAGCCACCGCACCTGGCTATATAACATACTCGAGATGATGAAATTATAGAAATGAAAACAGATGAATGGTTGCCAGAGTTCAAGCATGGGACAGGAATAGGCAGGAAGAGCAGTCTGTGGGCCCTTATGGTGGAAATGTTTTGTGTCGTGAGGGTCAGCGTCAGTGTCAGCATCCTGGTGGTAACTCTGTACCACAGTTTTGTAAAATGCTGCCATTAGGGGGAAGTGGATACAGTGTATAGGAGATCTCTCTGTATAATTTCTTACAACAATGTAAATTACAGTGATCTCAAAATGAAACATTTAATTTTTAAAAAACCACTTACAGCTGTCCCAATAGAAGCAGAAAGAGTGGATTGAGTTGCCCACCATTGGGAGAAACATGGTAGTTCTCTTCTGGAAGGATCTTATGTTTTAGAAATAAAATTTGTCAATTATATGTTAACTTGTTTGTTTATATGAGTATTTATTCCTTGAAGTTTAATAGTAGCAGTATTTAGTCATGTGAAATGATGTTATTGTCTAATACAATCGAGTAAGCTGGGGGAATAACTTAGAGAAGGTCTTTTCCAATTCTCTCACTTCACAGATTCAGAAACTCAGAAGTGGCCCAAAGTTACACAGCCAGTGAGCAGCCTTAACAAGGGCTAGCTCCCTGTCAATGTAGAATTCAGTCATGCGCTTCCTACACTAAGAGCAGCACAATTAAATGTGCCTTGAGGAATATCCTGAATTGCTCCGGTTACCTTGCTTGGTACTGAGATGACTCATGGCCACCCAGGAGGGTTGCCCCTGCTCAGTTCATGAGAAGGACTGGGACATGGGTAGGACTGGGAACCTACCCACAGTTCACAAACCAGGATGGGGGGTTCTGCTTACCCAGGAAGCACATGGGAGGACCCCAGAACTGACTAAGACTCGGAGAACTGACAAACCAAAAACAAAGAAGAGGAAACAGCTGGTAGCAGAGCTGAGTTGAAAACCAGCTCTCCATTCTCTGACCAGGACTTCTCTGAAGGGGCACTCCAGAAATGAGCACCCCAATGTAAGCATTTTATCTACAGTAAGCCAACAGCACTTAATTCACCACTAAGCAGGAAGCCAGGCTAGAAACAGAGAGATGGGAACATAAATTTCCAGAGTACCAATTACTATCCCAGGACCCTGGACAGAACCCTTCCTCCCCACCCTCTTGCCTCAGTTTACCCATTCATATAATACTAATACACAGGCTATCTTAGCCAGAAAAAAACCTTTGCAGCTTTTGTTTTAATCTTTCTGAACACACAACTAAAGAAAAAAAAATCACACAAAATGAGAATTGTACGGATGGTTGTTGAAGCTGCCTAACCAACTGCAAATGTGAAACAGACCCAAATCATTTCCTCAGGGCTATTAAATTAGCCTCTGCTTCCCTGCAAGTGGTGGTGGAGATGCTGGCTGCATAGGAGAGACATGGGCAAAGAGCAGTAAAAACTTTGCTTTTTGGAAGACATTTTGTATGTCGCACAAACAGCCCCCGCTGCCAAGTGAGTCAGAATTTCCGAACGGCATAATTTTAGTACCCTTCTTGTGGTTCCCTCTCTGGGCTGCTTCTGAAAGGGAGGCCTCAGGGCGGGGTTTCCTGTGCTCCATTCCAATGATGACAGAGGGGCTCTTCCCCCAATCCTTTGCCAGATTTTTTTTCCCAGAGTTTTCATCTCCTTTCTGTAGCAACAGGTAATGCTGATGGTGAATTGAAGTTTTTATAGCCGTCCTAGTTGCAAACTCCCCCAATCTGCGTTGCTCATTCAACTATTATTCCTTCCATGTGGATTAGTTTGGAGTGGGAAAAGGCTATCATTGAATACAAAATTGGGTCCTGTCTATGATGAGATGTTTATGTCAGGCTTAAGAAAAGTAATGGGCGAGTATTCTGAAAAGCAGCAAGCCCTATCTATACACCCAAAGATAATGACAACAATAATAAAACGAATGTCTGCATGGTATTTTTCAGTTTATAAGGTATTTTTATCACACGTATTTTCACCTTTGAAATACTATCGCTGTCCCCATCTAACACGTGAGAAAAACAGTGTTGTAAGATGTCACATAATTTGTGAAGTTCACTCAGGTGAATGGCAAAGCAGTGCCTGGAATCTGGGTCTCTCCACAGCTCCGAAGTGGTGCTCTGTGCTGCATCCCTGGGCACCATGCTAACGTGTCCTGGTCAGAGAGTCACTGGGCCATGATCTCCCTGAGGGTAGGCATCTATGCCACATTATCCACAGTATTTCCAGAGACTGACACGTGGAAAGACATAGTAGATGTTCCGGAAGTGTTCGATGAAAGACTGAGCAGCTGTATGGCAGAAACTATAGTGACCACACTAGATCCAGAACCAAAATATTACAGCTCACTCAAATTGGGTGCTCATGATACCAGTCACAAAACCACACAAGACAGGCTCCTATTGTTAGATCCATCTACAGAAGAGAAAATCTAGGATGAGTAATCAGCCAAAAGAGGTACATTGGGGAGTTTTGGCAGCAGAGTCTAAAGTCTCAACTTTTGCCCATGCAGGACACTGACTTAATACAGCCTGTTGCTCTACCTTTGCTCTACTTGGGGACCAACTCTATCCTTGAACAAGCACCTGACCTCTTCATGCCTTGGATTCCCTCAGAAGACAAGCTCATTAAACTTTTCCTAACTACCCAGACGGTCTTTGCAGAGATTTCATAAGGAGATACATATGAAAGCATTCTGAAAAAACAAAGCACTTTATCCAAATGCAGGTTTTATAATAATTGTTAATCACCATCTGCCTTTCAGTTTGGCTGTTGTAACCCCACGACCTGCGGCAGCACCTCAGATGAAGAAGTCATGATGATAATGAGATGCTTAATAGCACACCTGGAACCTGTCACCTGGAACCAGTCAAGCGCAGGGATAGGACAGGCCCTTTGTGTGCCTTTCCAGCAATGCGGAGAGTTAATAGCTTCATGAAAGGGATGTAGCTAGGGAGCTGTGGCCACCACTCTGGGAGTCTAATTCAAGATAGGTCTACTTGGGTGTCAATCCTAGATTTTGGCTAATTCTTTTATGTTTTCCTCAATTCAAAAAAGACACACACACACTGCATTACTAGCTGGTCCTATTTTACGATTTAATCTCTCAGGATGCTGACTTTTACACTGAGTTATTCAACAGACATCTGCCTGCCCTGCTAAGATACAAGAGGAAAACACCCTTCTGAAAGCCCTGGGTTGGGGCCAGTTACTAAAGTCCTGGAGGCTTCTTCTCTTCATCTGTAAAATGAGCTAGCCACATCTAAATTGTGAAGGCTGGAGTTCACAGGGCACCTAGTTTTACAAGTTGTATCCTCATTAGTAGCTCTCATCCAGATCCAGAGGAGGCAAATCCAGTCATCCTAATATGTAATTATTCTGAAAAAGATAAGGGCTGGGGCCATAGACTTCAAAACCTGGCTGAATGCTTTGGAAGGCTAGGGACTGCAGGCCTGGGCAGGGAGGGAGGTGAGGGCCGAGGTTCCAAGGCTCCCAGTGCAGGAGTTTGGCAGGAAGCCGTGTAGCATCCAGGCCAAGGCAACTGCACATGCAAAGACTCAGAAGCCGATAAGATAGACCTTCTAATCCAAGGTTGAAGGGACTCGCTGCAACAGGGATTGGTGAACAAGTAAGAGGAGATGTCTGCTGAACTGTGGTTGGGGACAGGGGAAGGAAGGCACATTCTTGGGACTTGGGAAATTCACATTATGGGTGTGATTCACGTTGCTCGTGGCCTTAGACTGTGAGGTGGGAGGAACTGAGGGAGTACCAGCACCCGTCAGCCTGGCCTACTGGGGTCACTTTCTTCTTAGATTTCGAGCCTCAGGGCGGTGTGCCGCTGCCAGTGTTGGCTCTTCAAGGGTAAGACCTGCCCGTAGCTTTCCCCAAGTCTGAATGCTCATGGATTCCCTCTCCACATGTAACTTCCCCGGGGGAGAGCCAGCTCTGCAAGATTCCCTAGGATGAGACCAGCATGGACAACCACTGCCCAGGCGCGGGTCTGCGACAGGGGGCAGTGAGGCTCTTCCTCCGCTGGGTCCCGCCGGCCTCCGCCGACCGCGCGCGCGGAGCTGGCGCTGAGCTCTCCCGCCCCGCAGGGGTGGCAAGGCCACCGCGCCGCACCCAGGGCCGGTCCCTGCGGGGGCGGGGGCGCTCGTGTGTCCGGGCCCCGCCCCGCCCCGCCCCCCCCGTCCCGTCCCAGAGCCGCCCGGACTCAGGGAGGAAGGAGGGAGGCTCGGCCCCAGCCGCCCGCGGTGCCACGCTCCTCCAAGCTCCGGGCCGGGTAAGTGGTGCCGGGCCGGCAGGCTGGGCCAGGGCCGGGAGGGTCGGAGGCCTGGCCCTCGACCCACCGGGGACACATACCCCGGTTTTGGGTGACGCAAGTCGGGGGGGCCTGGAGAGGTGCGCTGGGCGCGGGAGCTGGGGCTCTGGCGTGACAGCTGCGGGCGGGCGTGTATTTTTAGTTTAAATCCAAGCGTTCCCTGATGGCTGCGAAATCCCGGAGCCTTTCCTCTCAACTCCCGAGGCTGGGCCGGCAAGAAAAAGCCCTAAAAGCCGTGGGCAGCGCGTCCCAGGCGGCCCGGGAGCCTCCTCTGGTCTTCCCCCTGAGCCCCCTAGGGGCTAGCAGACCTGTCACTGCGTCGTGTGCCCTGGCCTCGTCCGGAACCGGGCTGGAATACCTCCTCCTGGAGACCACGCGCTCTCAAGCATTCGCGGGGTGTGTGGGGCGGGGGGGCAGCTTGAGAGAGCAGAGCAGCGGTAAGGAGGGGAAATCCACTCCTCCAGCTAGATTTCCTTCAGACACCTCTGGGCTGTGCAGCGTTGGGGAACAGGCAGAGCCTCTCTGAGTCTCATTCCCACAGCCCTAACAGAGAGGGTAGTGAAGCTGAAGATGGCTTGCAAAGCCTGAGAGAGCCTCAGGTGGATGTTGGCTTCGTTTGGGGTCTTCAGATCTTGACCCCAAATAGCAGACCCATTGATGTGGCTCATTGATCAGCCCTGGAGCAGTGTCCCATGTGCCCAGCAGCCCTCTGCCGCAAACCTGGAAGCCAGGGAACTCCAGCCTGGGTGGGGTGATAATGGATACTTTTATTCTATCATTTTGGCCCTGAAACTCTAACCTAGGTCTGTCCTCAGCCCTCACCCAGGATACTGGTCTCCTTTTTCATCTCTGAAGGGGTAACTTTCTCCTAGCAATAGTGAGGGGCTTTCTGCAGCCAAGAGCTGCTAGTGGGGCAGCTGTTTGTGTTTCGGGGACCATGCTCCATCCCACATGAGTAAGGGCGGGAGGAGAAGACTGGAGCATGTCACAAAATCACTGCCTTTCTGAGCATGGTGGGATAGCCTCCTTCAGCTGCCAAGAGGAGTGTAAACAGGCCCAGAGTGGGGAAGTGATTTCCTCAGAGCCACACAGCCTGGCTCACTTGAAGGGCCAGGCCTTGCCTCCTGTATTGCTGGCCAGCCAACAACTCACAGGGGTCAGGAGTTGGGAGGTGGGAGGGGTATATTGTGCCAACGGGCTGTTTTGCTCAGTTTCCTGTCACCGTGCCCCAGCGGGATGCTCTAACACATGTGGGTCTGCACATTCCTCAGGCAGGACAACATTCAGCAGGCTGACAGCCACAGCTGTGCCAAGCTTGCTGGCCCCAGCGTTGTTTTTAATCAGAGGGGCCCCTCTGGGGGTGGCTAAGCAGGCAGTGGGCTGGGAAGTCTTATTTCTGGAACTTGTATCTTCCCTGGGGGCCTGAGGATTTGCTGGTGGCACAGAGGGGAGTGGTAGGAATCCAGGCTGGCATCTGGCCCCCTGCAGGTACCCTGCAGGGTGAATTGGAGCTCTTTGTGTCTCCATGGGAGCAACCCTCCAGCCTGGGTGATTTGCTTGTTCTCCCATAGCCATGGATGTGACTGTGCCTGGGTGGCCCCTCTGCCTCGTGATGCAGAAACCTGGACAGAGCCTGCTGGGGAACCCTAGCTTGGCTATTATGGGAAGCAAGACCGAGCAGGTCCAGCATAACCGCCAGAATACTTTGGAGTCCCTGGGAGCTGCCAGGGTAGCTGGGCCTCTCATGTTGCCCCACTGAGAGGAAAGAGGGTAGCCAAGTCAGATTACCTGGATCCAGGCCTGCCTTGGCCCTTTCCTCGCTGTGTGACCTTGGGAGTCACCTTTCAGAGGTGAAGTCCTTGTCCCTGTCCTTTCTATGAAAAGGGGAGAAGCACAGCATTTGCATTATATGGTATCATGGGCACTAAATGAGCCATTCCACAAATAGCACTTTGTGGGGTGCCAGATATAGGATACAGGAGCTGTTGTCGCAGGGTGAAAGGAAGGGGCCTGGTTGGGATACCTGGGTTTGTATCCACACTGCCCCTTCTCTCTCTGCCTTGATTTCCCCATGTCTGTCAAATGATGGTGGTCCTGGATCACCTCCCTTGGGGTCCTTCCAGCATTGCAAGCTGGTCCTCAGTACCAGAGAGGGAGCAAGAGGAAAGAGAAGCCTACAGAGGAACTCAGATGTGTCTGTAGGGTCTCCCTTCTCCAACCACCGGGGATCCTGGCAGTAGACAAGGCTGCCATTGTGGGCCCATTTACAGATGAGAAAACCGATCTCTAGTGGTCAGGATTTGAACTCAAGGCTTTTGACTTGATGCTCTTCATTACACCACCTAGCCTGTCATAGACAATCCGATGACAATGCTGTATGGCAATCCTTGGAAAAACAGTACTGACCAGGGAGGATCCCTGTCTTCATTATGTCATTGGCACTTGCTAGAAAAACAAAACAAAGGGTTTCTAAACTTTTTTTCCCCTGTAACATCTAAAAGCAGCCGAACTAGACAACCAACAGAGGAACCCAGGAGGAAGCAAAGGAATCTTTGCTTCAGGACTTAGTGATGATGTTTTGGGAGGGCCAAACAGTCAGAAAGCAGACAGGGATAAGTTCTGGGAGCTGAAGCCTCGATTTTGTCATCTGTAAACTAGTGAAATACCACCACCCTCCTTTAGGGTTGCCGAGAGGATAAATGAATCCACAAATCCACATTGTGAATAGGAGCGATGGTGTTTGTTAAGTCCTCCTGCTACACCTCGACGCTGCAGACGCAGTGCGGGGAATCCTAACAGCTCCACAATGCTTTCACAGTCTTAGCAGAGAGCTGCTAAGGAAGCTGTGAAGCAAGAGCACACTGACCATGGCTTGTTTAGTGACACATGCCCAAGATGTGACCTTAAAAAAAAGTCAAATGTCACCACAGTGAGGGAAGGGCGAGAGAACCAGGAGTAGGGATGGGTGGCAGTGACAAAGGAAGTCACTTCCCTAGGTCCATGCTGTATATACCTTTAGGCATAGATTGTACTTCACACATTTAAGCAGGTTTGTAAAAGCAAAAGGCAGGGGCATTACGATGAAAAATCAGGGTGATTATCTTCGGGGGTGGGGGAAGCAGGTTTCACTCTCAGTGGGATCCGTTAGGTTCTGTTCCTTCGGTCCACCTGTGGGCTCTAGGTGTTATTCCTAAATATTTGGATGTTTTATCATTTACAAATAGAGCACACACACACATATCTCAAATTTCATGTAGTACAAATTAAGAGATAACATGAAACATTTTCAGATGCTTTCTTAGAAAATCAGCCTCAGATTTAAATGTTAATCTGGTTGGATTTTTTTTTTTGGAGACAGTCTTTGTTGTGCTTAATAGAGTGCCTTATAGTCACAGCTCACAGCAACCTCAAATTCCTAGGCTCAAGTGATTCTCTTACCTCAGCCTCCCAAGTAGCTGGGACTACAGGTACCCGCCACAATGCCTGGCTATTTTTAGAGATGGAGTCTTGCTCTTTGTTCAGGCTGGTCTCAAACCCATGAGCTCAGGCTATCCACACCCCTCGACCCCAGAGTGCTAGGATTACAGGTGTGAGCTACTGCGCCTGGCCAATCTGGTTGGATTTACAAAACAAAACAAATCCTGTTGATGACACGTGACTTCTCTTCACCTAGGAATCTCCCTTTTCCCTAGTTAGATGGCTAGAAGATAATGACATTTATCTCTATGATCTCAGATTATCAACAGGGGTTTTTTATGTCTTAGCCTAATGATTTATGCTTCTGAATCATCAAACCCTGAAATCTTTGAGCTGGGAGGAGCCTCAGGTGCCCTGGATCAATCTGCTTTTTTTTACAACCGAGGGAAGTGTCCTGGCCAAGGTCTACATTGGGC
This sequence comes from Galagoides demidoff, assembly GCA_963574575.1. Lineage (NCBI taxonomy): Eukaryota > Metazoa > Chordata > Mammalia > Primates > Galagidae > Galagoides > Galagoides demidoff. The sequence goes on from CAUYQV010011886.1 coordinate 36,980, forward strand.
ACATCTGTAGGGGCAGACAGTCTGCTCTGGGCTGCCACACCTGTATGACTCTAATGAGGACACCACCTGACACACCAGTGTGACTCCTGGGCCACAAGCTGTCTCCTCAGGGCAGGCAGAGTGGTACACCTGAGATTAAACTGAGTTGATCATTTTAATTTTGAAAAGTCAGAGGAGAGCAACAACATGACCACAGACTTTTAGAACTTAAATGAACAGAAACATCAAAGGAAATATATAAGCAAAGCAGTGCTTAGAATCCTCTTTCCTACAAGAAGTTCTCTTAGCAAAGAGCTGCTCTTACTCATCCCACTTTTTGCAGGCTACCCTTGATCCTCAGAACAACTTAGTGTCACAGGTATGGTTACGCTCATTTTTCGGTTGGGGAAACAAGTTCAGAGAGGTTAAATGCCTTGCCCTAAATCATGTAGCAAGTGAAGATGGAACAGGATTTCACCCAGAGGGAGAGCTGAAAGGATGGCATACTTCTGCTTTTCTTGCTGTGTTGAGAGCACATTCTTTACACCTTGGAAGCTGAAACTCTGGGTGGCCCATCCCAGCCTGGGAGGGCCAGGGAAATACTGATTAAGGATAATTGGGTGGTGCATTCCAGCTGTCAGATGGCAGCGAGGAGGTGAAGGCTGACAGCTCTAACTCCGCCTTGCTTCTGTCCTCACAAGGGAGTCTGATGTCTTTGTGGCATGGGCAGTGGTACAGTGAGAGTTGGGGAAAACCCATCCCATTTTTGGTGCTTTTGAGACAGAGTCTCACTATGTCGCCCTCAGTAGATAGTACGTCACAGCTTACAGCAACCTCAAACTCTTGGGCTTAAGTGATTCTCTTTGCCTCTGCCTCACAAGTAGCTGGGACTACAGGCACCCGCCACAATGCCCGACTATTTTTGTTGTTGTAGTTGTCATTGTTGTTTAGCTGGCCAGGGCTGGGTTCAAACCCAGCAGCCTTGGTGTATGTGGCTGGCAGGTGCTACGGGTGCCGAGTCTTTTGGTTCTTTTGGTACACACTTTGATTCTTGGTTCCCGTCTCTCTGACAGCATCAAAGGTGTTCTTCTGGCCTTCCATCAACAGAGGTGCCTGTCACAGCCAACAGGCTCAAAGGGACAGACATCCTAGGACCACTGGCTTCAGGTGATGGTTTTTCTGATATTTGGCTTCTGTGTCCCACACACTGAAGTAACTGGCCCAGGTCTTGCAGGTGCCTAGGGGTCGAGGTAGTTATCTCTGGACCCCCAGGCAGGTGCTGTTCCCTTCTAGTCTGTTTCTCTGGTATCGGAGATGGCTGGGTGATGAAAATGGAAGGCTGGTTTTCAGTAGGCACATATGGTCATCACCAAGGCATAGATGGAGCAGGGTGGGCCACCAGGGTTGGTTGGACTCATTTACACCAAGAGTTTTATTTGACATCCGAAAAGGACTACGCCCCTCCCAAGTGACATTTGCTAAAATAATACAGCCAGCTGACTCACTAGGGTAGCCTTTTTCCTTAATGATGGGAGGAGCCTGCATTTGACCTTCACCTGGGCTACTCTTGGCTTCCTGCTCTCTTAAAATGAGAAGTTGAGATTAGATTTCTAAGGTGTCTTCAAGTTCAGATGTTTTCTCATCTAAGAACTACAGCTTCACAGTAGGTGTCTGGGGTGCTGAGTTTAGCCACTGCTGCAGTCCGCCTGCCCAATCCCAGGAGGGCCAGATCAGTGAAGCTGGTGACTCCCTGCTAATCCTTCTTGCTCTAAGGATTAAGTCACAAGTCCAAGGCCTGCTCAGTTTTCTACAACCGGAGCTATCCCACAATCCCATGAAGCCCCAACACCTCAGGACATTTTTCACCTGGACATCTGTACTCTTGTTCCTTCTGCCTAGCTGCCCTTCTCCCTATACTCTCCACCAACAACACTTGGCCAGATGTCACCTCCTCCTGGAAGCCTTCCTTGGCCACCCCTGATGGGACTGGTGATTTCTATTTTCCCGTTTCCATTGCATTTTGCTGTTGGTACTGTTCAACAGTTTGCTTGGTTGTTTTTTTTGTTGTTGTTGTTTGTTTGTTTGTTTGAGACAGTCTCATTATGTAGCCCCTTGGTAGAGTGTTATGGCATCACAGCTCACAGCAACCTCAAACTCTTGGACTCCAGTGATTCTCTTGCCTCAGCCTCCCAAGAAGCTGGGACTACAGGTGCCTGCCACAATGCCCAGCTACTTTTTTGTTGCAGTTGTCATTGTTGTTTAGCTGGCCTGGGCTGGGTTTGAACCCACCAGCCTTGGTGCTTATGTCCAGCGCCATAACCACTGTGCTATGGGTGCCAAGCCATAATCAACAGTTTTTGAATCTGATTACCCTAGACTATGACCTCCTAGAAGGTTTGAAGTTTTGAATCTGATTACCCTAGACTGTGACCTCCTAGAAGGAGGGATGCAGGGTGTTTTGTCCTCATATATCACTCCTAGTCCAGAGAGAGGGAATCTATTGTTATTATTATTTAAGTAAAAGCCTTTACACTTTAAAATAGGATAGGGTATACAGCACACCCCTCGGATGAAGGGCTCAACTACAACTTGAACTTTACCTTAGAAATGCAACAACATAACCTAATTATTTGTACCCTCATAGGAGTCCAAAATTATATATATATATATACACACACACACACAAAGAAATAAAATATCTTAATGCTTTGTATATTATATATACAAAGAAATATATATATATACAAAGAAATAAAATATCTCAATGCTTTTTATATTGATTATACCAGTACATTGAAATGATGATATTCTAGATATATTCGTTTAAATAAAATATAATATAAATAAAATAGAATCTTATAAAGTTTAGGGAAGCTGATGCTCACAGCTCCTTTAAGTGAATTGCAGGACAGATCCCAATATTTCCAGGACACAGAGGAAAGGAGTGAGCTCCAGAGTTGTGACCCATGGCTGGAGAGAGAAGGTGCTGAGGGCATCATCTCCCTTCGTGGCCCCTTCAGGATGCAGTTGCCTTAGAGAACAGTTGGTTTTCTTTTCTTTTTTTTTTTTTTTTTGCAGTTTCTTTTTTGGCCGGGGCTGGGTTTGAACCCACCACCTCTGGTGTGTGGGGCCGGTTCCCTACTCCTTTGAGCCACAGGCGCTGCCCGAGAGTTGATTTTCTTAGACCCTCCAGGGGATGGCCCTGGAACTTTAAAAATGTCTCCTGACCTCCACTCCCTCAGGCCTGCCTTCATGCTGTCCCTCTGCCTATAAAGAGCCCCCCCAGGATCTCCCCTGGCTGCTCCCTCTGGGCATTGCAATCTCAGCTCGCAGTCACAGCCTCACGGGGACCTTCCTGACCACACAGTAGCACTCTCCCACCTTGCCACTACACTCTGTCCTATCACCCTGTTTTATTGCTATTTGAAATTATCTGAGTTATTTATTTGCAGCTGAGTTTATTGTCTATCTCTTTAACTAGACCATAAACCCCATAAAGGCAGGGATTTTTGTCTTTCCAGGGCCCAGCCATCGTGGCTATTAAGTCCTGTACATATTTATAGAATGAATTAACAAATAAATGAATGAGTGAATGTACACCCCGATGTGTTGGACTGGGTGCCGTCTAAAATTCCTCGCATGGTTTCTCATAACAGCTCCCCTATCTATCTCGAGTTTACTGAATGTCTCAGTACTCTTTGCCTTATCTCATCATCCTCGCAACAGCTTAATGAGGGATGTTCTGGTATGATTTCCATTCCACAGAGAAGTTAAGTAACCAGTCTTCGGCCACCTCACTTAGCAGTGGGGTTGAGAATTGAACTTGGGTCACTTGATCCCAGTGTTCAGCACGATACCCCTGGGCCACACCAGGCCCTTCCCTGCTAGGAGTGCAGTGGGCTGGGGCTGGTGAGTCAGCCCTAGTGCCTAGCCTCCTCAACCAAGCGTGTGCCTCCTCTGCAAACCCCAGTGACTCTCATTGCCAGGCCATTCCTCAAAGGAAATCCTTTCTGTGTGACCAGTGTCACATGGGTCTAGGAATGCAAAAGGTTTTCCAGAGCCAGGACCTACCCTGGAGTACCCCACCCCATCTCCTTTGACCACACCCTTTTCTCCCAGGGAACTCCATCTGTGACTTGTTCACTAGCTGTTGGGAACTTAGTGACCACAAGTCAGTGGTTGTAGGTTGGGTGTGAGCCAGCTGGGCCTGCCAGGTTAAACTCTGTTGTTGATCCAGCACCAGGCAGCTTATGAGCCTACATTAAAGAATTTGTCTATTTTATCTTTTTGCAGATTTCAAACTCATCTTTGCTCAGAAATAATTTTAAGAAATGATTTTTTTTTCATTCCTACTTGCAGAATCTCTTATCCTGCTTTCCTCTGGGTAAAACCACCCAAATGCCCAGGAAGGGGGGGTCCAGGCCGAGCACTTCTTGGTGCATTCTTTGCTTATTAATGTGCTCCTTTAAGGAGGTAAGGGGATGGATCCCCCCCTCCCCTCGCTAGTTCCTATTTTGGTCCCCTACAGGAAGCTGTGGGGTTAGTCAGGCACCTCTTCTCTGGAGCTGACTTTCGCTTGGGAGCCAAAGGCACATATTTGTGGCTAGGATCTGGACACTTCCACCCTGTAACCCACGTGTCTTGGACAACAACATTCCTTCAACTTACTGACATTGGTTGAGATGGGCACAGGGTGGAGAAATGCCAGAGACAAGTCGATGCCTATGGGAGGAGTGTAATGCACAGGATGGGTGCTTTAAAGACAGTCCTATCCCAAGTGACATAGACTCAGTGAGAAGGAGCTCAGGAAGGACCTTTAGTTCTGCCTAAGGGCACAGTCTTTGTGACCCTCATCTCCCTTCTCTGTAAATTGGGGAACAGGTGCTACACCCTTCTTGCTTGGTGCGTAGGAGCATCTGTCATGAACTTCAAATGACCCTATGGAGGTATGGGGTCATCAGTATTGTTAGTTTACTTAACAGAGCAAAGTGTCACTGGCACCAGCTGTCTTCCTCTGCAAAAGACAAGTTGGACTTTCTCTGTTGGTGGAGCTTCTCTCTGCTTCTGGACCTGAGATGGAATTACTCAGATTTGGGCTGGGATCCTGGTCCTGTCATCTGCAGTTTGATCTTGGAAAGTCACATAGCTCACCTGTGAAATAGGGCTACCCCTTCCCTGCAGAGTCCAGCTGTAAGAGTCAGATAAGATAATAGGTGTGGAATCCCTAGCATGTGGTGGGTGCATGGTCATGCTTGTTCCCATAGATTTCCTTTCCAGCTTCTCTGAGCACTCCCCCTTTTCCCTGGGTGCTCCCTGGCTGGCAAAGTGACTTTGCTGTTATGTAGGTCACTTGGAAGGGAGCTCTGCACTTCTGTCTGCCTCTGGCCCCAGCACTTGCAGGGAGTTGAATGGGGCACAGCTGCTGGTGAGTCAGTCCTTGGCTCAGGTGTTGTTGGTAGATGCTGGTGCCCTGGCGGATCCAGAGCATGGTGGCTGGAGTCGACTAAGTCAAGCCTGTGCCCCTTTAGAAGATATACAGGATATAGACTACATACCTTGACTACTCACTGCGTGTCCAGTGAGTATACCCAGCTCTGAGACTCAGGGTCCTCCTCAGTATGGTGTAGGTGCTTAAACTATTTCAGATGTCTGAGAATTTGGACCAGGGGCTAGGAATAACAGGATAAATGTGGTGGCACAAGACTCGGTTACAGAATGACAGCCACTGCCTCTCTATCTTTTTTCTTTTAATTCTTCTGATGATATGATTGTCTCTTAATCCCCTGGGCTCTACCCCAGACCAAATGAGTTAGAAACCTCTGGAAGGGGGGTTAATTATCTGTAGCTCTTAAAAGTTCCCAGGTGATTCTGATGCTTTGGGATTGGTGAGAACCGGTGGATTTCGTCTAGGACGGTATCTCAGTGACTGACGAATCTCTGTTTAACAACTCTCAGACACTCACCCATCCCTCTCTCTGACAATGAGCAAGTGGCAGGTGCTAACCAGCAACAGTAGCCGGACAGAGTTAAACATGGTTCACGTTCATTCTGTTTATTGCTTATGATGTTCTATATATCTCAACTGAAAGATAAAAAGTCTTCTTTTACAATAAATTTAAGTTTAAATGGGCCAAATTAAAGAAAATTAATTAGAAAAAAATGATAGTACAGATGTGCCTGCAGATGTGGCCAGAGTTATGGCTGTGATGCACAAATGGACAAAGTGAGTGAAAACATAGAACGGGATGACCTCTCAAGGCGCTTCCAGGCCCAACATTCTGACAGATGCTAAGGCTGCCTCACAAGATCACCCACTAACCCAGAGCTGTTGGCACCAACCTCCTGGACTGGTAGAGCGCTGGGTTAGCAGTTTGGCCCCTGGCTGTGTGCATAACAACGGGGTTTCCCAGTCTGGCTTTCCTCAGGAGCACCCTGGGACAATATAGCAGGGTTCTTTCCCTTGCAATGCTTGTGCCTTCTTGCCCCACCTTCCCCAGAACATAGGGACAGCCTGAAGAAGTAACCATTCCAGCTCTCAGGGTTACTTTCCTAGACATTGCCACATAAACATAGTGAATGTAACATCACAGGACCTCAGCAACCCAAGGGCCTGGTCTACCTACTAGTTAGTACCTGGGCAAACCAGGGCATGGAGGGAAGTGAGGTGCCAAAGTCCTGGGATGGGGCCTAGCACTGCTGACTAATGAGGAAGGGCCTCTTGCCCCAGGTCTTAAATTTTCCAGAAAGGAGACAGGAAGAATGTGATGTGAACAGATCCTGCATGGCCCTGGCCAGCTTTCCCCACCTGTGTCTAGTGGCCCCAACCTATTATCCTGGGACAGTTGGCCCATGAGCCTTTCTTTGGAGAGTGATTGTATGTGACTCCTATTATCTTTTTTTTTTGGAGACAGAGTCTCACTCTGTCACCCTGGTGGGAGTGCCGTGGCATCATCATACCTCACAGCAGCCTCAAACTCTTAGGCTCAAGAGATCCTCTTAGCTCAGCCTCCCAAGTACCTAGGACTATAAGCACTGGCCCCACTACACCCTTGTTTTTCTATTTTTAGTAGAGATAGGGTCTTGCTCTTGCTCAGGCTGTTCTCCAAACTCCTGACCTCAGGCGATCCACCAGCCTGGGCCTTCCAGAGTGCTGGGATTACAGGGGGTGAGTCTCTTATTGTCTTCTAATTGATGGAGTGATTCACATCTTCCGTGCCTGGCAGGTTGGACCCCCATCCTCAGCATCCTCAGTGATTCAGGTACTGTCTCAGAGAGCATGGTGGGGGTGGGAGGGATCCAGCAGAACTGCCCTGACAGTGTGGGGAGACCTCAGCTTACTGGCAAAGGCCCTCTAAACAACTCAAAATTAGGGAAATTCCAGAGGGAAAACCCCCATGAAGATACAGCTATCAGCATTTAGAAAGCTTTGCCTATCAGCAAAGCTAGATATCAGAGAATTGTATCACAGTTTGCTGAAAGGAACAATAGAGAATCTTCTAGGCTCCCAGACCTGGAGGAATGCTGTGCTGATAGGCAGGGGGTGGGGTGTGGTGCTGACCTGGGGCTGATGAACAGCCAGGGCAGCCAGGGCCTTTGGAGCTTCTAGAACAGAAGTTGGCAAACATTTTCTTAAAGGACCAGAGAATAAATACATAAATACATTTCAGCTTTCTGCCATAAGAAATCATCTCAAAGTAGCCACAGATAGTGGCTGAAAGGATATTGGTTGTGTTCCAATAAAACTTACTTTGTGGATGCTGGAATTTAACTTCCATGTAATTTTCATGTATCATGAAACAATATTATTCTTTGGATTTTTTTCCAACCTATTTAAAAATATAAAATTTTTTTTTGGTTTGAGCATATACAGAACCAGACAGTGGGCAGTGGTTTGTGGTCTCTGTTTAGAAGTCCTCTGTGCAGGCCGGGCGTGGTGGCTCATGCCTGTAATCTTAGCACTCTGGGAGGCCAAGGCGAGTGAATTGCTCGAGCTCACAGGTTCGAGACAAGCCTGAACAAGAGTGAGACCCTGTCTCTACTAAAGAATAAAAACTGGTGGCTCGGCACCTGTAGCTCAGTGAGTAGGGCACTGGCCACATACACTGAGGCTGGTGGGTTTGAGCCCAGCCAGGGCCTGCTAAAGAACAATGACAATTGCAACCAAAAACATAGCCAGGCATGGGCAGCACCTGTGGCTCAAAGAAGTAGGACACCAGCCCCATATGCCAGAGGTGGCAGGTTCAAACCCAGCCCCGGCCAAAAAAAAAAAAAAGCCTGCAAAAAAATAGCTGGGCAATGCAGTCCCAGCTACTCAGGAGGCTAAGTCCAGAGAATCACTAAAGCCCAAGAGTTAGAGATTGCTGTGAACTATGATGTCATGGCACTATACCAAGGATGACAGAGTAACAACAAAAAAAAAAACTCCAAAGAAACAAAGAATCCCCCTGTGCAGCAGCGAGTAGGTCTTGCAGATTTGAGCCAGTCACCCTTCTAATACTTTCAGTTCTTAAAAATGTAGTTCTGAAACAGGTCTCAGTGTTGTATCTGCTAGTTAAAATAGAACCCGGTATTAATTTGTTCACTCATTTGGCAAGTATTATTAGGCTAGTGGGTAAGAGCAGAGAAACTTGTCCTAATACTGGCTGTGGGACCGTGGGCAGCTGACTTAGCTTCTCTGGTCCTCTCCTTTCTTCTGTAAAGAGGCAGGAGCAGTAGGACATACTCCTTTAGCAAAGTGCCTGGCACATAGCATGCCCTTGATGAGGTTTGCTGTTACCTCTTACCTCAGTAAGAGTTTAGGAAGGATGCACAAAGGTGGGCAGTGATGCTTTATTCCCCTCCACCCTGTGCTGCAGAGGACACACTTTATAGGGTAGGTCTAGAGAACTCAAGGAGCTCATCCGTGGTCACAAGCTAATAGTAAATGGCAGAACTAGAAAACAGTGTGTGATTCCTAACACCCAATGCCCTTGCAGGGGAGCTGAGGGGAGGTTAAACCCACTTTATCCAGGCACTTGCTAATGGGATTAATTTAATCATTTAATCATTAGTATCTTTTCCTTGAGAGCCAGGTCTCTTGTAACCTCTCTGTGCTGTGCCTCAGAGTCTTGGGGAGACCAGCATCATTTGAGGGGCCTCACAGACCTCCAGCAGCTTTGGACAGCACAAGTATGAGGGCTTTCTGTGAATATTTTTTAGGGAAACTTGCTGTAGTTTAGAAGCCCCAGTCTAGAACAAGCATATGGGGAAGAATTTTACATTTTTCTGAGTCCCCTTGAGCAAGAACTTCTGTGGTTTCTGAGTCTCCATAGGGCTAATCCAAAAGGCTCTAACAGGTTCTGGAAGTTAAGATTCTAAATAGTTGCTTTCAAATAATGGCATCCTCAGAGTCTTGCAAAACAAATATTGGAGGTGAGTTCGAGTTTTATGTTTTTGCTTTTGCTTCTGTAAAATGGAGACGGTGATATAATAATCTGTTGCTTGTTGCTTCAGTTCAGCTCGTGTTTGTTTGCTGGCACCTGCAACAGGCCTTGCTCTGAATGCACAAAGGAAGGCTGGGCAGGAAGCCTGTCCTTGGATTGTAGAGGCCTCAGGAGATAAAGCTCAGACAAGGGATGCAGTGACGGGATCAGAGAGCCCGTGGCAGCTGTGATTAGGAGCCAGCCAGGGAGGATGGGCTGAGCCAAGGTTTTCTGTGCCCTGGCACTCCTCTGAAGACTGTTAATAAGAGGAAGGCACACACAGGCTTTAGAATGCTGCCCTGTCCGTAACCTGGAGCAAGTCTCCCTCTCCATGCCCAGAGGAAAAGCTGCCCATGACCCTGACTCGTTCTGAGAATACAGGCTTGGAGAGTTCAGCCCCTGGAGGTGGCTGGAGGTGGGGTGGTCTTGAGAGTGGGTATGAAGGGTGAAGTACATGTGATCAATTGTCTGTGGTTTGCTGAAAACACAGAGATTTCCTGGGACTCAGGATTTTAGGGCTAAAACCTAGAAAATATCTGGCAAACCAAGACAAATTGGTCATGCTAGGTTAGAGCCACTGTTAACTTTGACTGTGGAATTGGGAGGATGGTATGGGAGGGAGTATCTTTCTTCTGAGCCTTAGTGCTCCCTCAGACTCAACTGTTCCTCCCTGGTGCTCTCAGAGCCACCGTGTGCCTGTGTGTCCCTGACAGGTCTGCAATGGCAGAAACCTCCCTTATCATCAGGACCAACCCCTGCCTACTCCAGGCCCCAGAATGCTTAGTAAATGCTACAAAATGAAAGGGTGAGGCTAGGGGTCCTCAAACTTTAAACAGGGGTCCAGTTCACTGTCCTCAGACTGTTGGAGGGCCAGACTGCGGGCCCCGGGACAAATCAGCTACTAAGCAGGATAGGCAGCGGCTGCAAAAACACCTGGGGGGCCAGATAAATGGCCTAGGCGGGCCACATGTGGCCCTCAGGCCGTAGTTTGGGGACGCCTGGTAGCGAGTCTCCATCTTCATGTCTTCCATGCTGGGGACAAATTACTCAGAAGCTGACTCATGCTTTACTGCTCTGCATACTTCTCCCACGTGTCAGTCCCTGCCCTGGTGCCTCCCCCACCACCCTTGCAGCTCAAGAGGTCCCTGCCTGTGGCTGTTCCCTTTCCCTCCTTCCCTGTAATCAGTTTCTCCCACCGTCCCTGCTGCATCCTCTCTGAACGGACCCTCACCTCTCCTCATTGAGATGGTCTGTTTTGGCATATTTCTCCCCCATGCACTGTGAACTCCTGAGTCTCCAGCTCAGGATTTCCTCTGCTATGGTAGGCCCCGTATGGTGTCTTCAAAGAATGAATGGAGCTGAACACGTAGGCCAGAGAGTCATTCATTTGATCACTCACCAACTCCTTGGAGGGCCTCATGTGTGCCAGGCACTGTCTTCGGCATCAGGCTAGGATTTACATTCTAGAAGGCTCTAGAGTCAAACAAGTATCACAGGGTCCTGTGTCCTTGGAAGAGAATACATAGGAGAAGGTGAGTCACCAAAGGCCCCGCCAATTGCTTGCAGGCTGGAGTAGGAGGTACTAGCTCCTTGGAGGGGAAATAACTCAGGCCCAACACATGTGGCGCCCATTCTGTGCAGGCAGAAAGAGTGCATCGTCTTGTAGCTGGGGATAGTCCTACTATTTGGTGTTGTCCACTTGGGAACAGTGGCATTTGCCTTTTATGCAAAGGATATGGGCCCTCAGTCCCGTTAAGGAAATTCATTAAAGCCAGCATTGTCTGAGAGGAGAGAGAAAATGTTTTAGAAAGTCAGACGGGGGTTTTGTGCCTGGTGTGGGAAGCCAATGTATGTTAACGCTCCCTCCCCATACCCCACTAGGAGTACAAAGACCAGGGCTCATGTACTGACTCCCTCCTCCAGCTGGGTGGGTGACCTTCAGCCTCACAGAAGCAGGCAGGGACAGTGAGCTATGCTGAGGACTGTTGGGAAAACCCATGTTTTTCCAATGGGAAAGACATTAAAATGGCCAGCTGTTGGGCAGCAGGTTGTCAGGGAGAAGACTGAGGATGGAAATGAGGGCAAACGAGAGGTGCTGGCTCTATTTTGTTGTTGTGGTGGTGGTGGTGGTGGTTGCAGTTTGGCCAGGTCCAGGCTCAAACCCACCACCCTTGGTATATGGGGCTGGCGCCCTACTCACTGAGCCACAGGCACTGCCCATGGCTCTGTTTTTAAGTGCTGCACACAAGAGTCTCTCAGGTCCAAAGGGGAGCTCAGCCCCAGACACAGGCCCACTCCAGGAGGGGGAAGGCACCTCCTCCTACTGAATCCCCAGGGCCAAAGCTGAGTCTCTTGAGGGCAGCTTCTCCCTGCTGCTTGGGTGTGGGCAGCTGCTGGTGCTGAGGTCTGGGGGTTCAAGAGGGCACCTCTGAGTCTACAAGGTACTCACTCCTGTGGGTAACCCCTTTACATGGGGATTTACAGACAGCAGTAGAACAAAAGCCAGTTCCTAGGGCTGGGTGCCCTTGGCTTCACACAAACACATTGTAAACCTGGTGTCTCAAAGCCTTGGCAGGACCAGGCATGTACTAATTATAATCTGTACAGGCTATTAACTATTGACCTTGGGCTCCAGAGAGGTGAAATTTCTAGTGAGAAGTTCTCAGGGGTGCTTTAAGGGTCCCAGATAGAAGACAGGAGTTAGTGATAGAAAAGAGAGACTCTGTAGGTAGCTCAATGGACATCACCTTACAGCCCCAGCAGAAAATGGGGATGCTTTAAAACCTCTTAGGCTTTGCTAATGGACTAATGGGGAGGTTTATTTGATGTGAGACCTTGGGCAGGTCACTTAACCACTCTGAGCTTAGCCTCAACTTTATAAAAAGAGGGTTAGCATTGCTGTTTAATAATGGGTGGGAGGACTCATTGAGCAGATATGTACTAACACCTAACACAATGCCTATCCCTGGTAAGTCCTCAGCAATGTAAGTTCTGAAAAGTCCTGGAAGTCCTGGAGGCAGTTGCTAGAGTCGCTGGATGAATGTAGCCAGGCAGAGAAGGGCACAGGGACTAGAGGGAGCAAAGACTGAAGGCAGAAACCTCGTGATGTGTACAGGGAGCCACACGTAGCTCCTACTGCAAGCAGAAGAGGTAGGAAGGGGGGAGGTGAGGCTACAGAACTGGGTGCAAAAGGACTTCTGTCCCACTGGGCATCTTGGATCTGCTCGGGGGAGGCTGTGAGGTGCTAGACTAAGGGTTTAGTTAAGTCAGAAAGGCCCTCCCCACAAGCCCTTTCTGTCAAAGGAAGACTCTGGTCCCCTTGCCTTCTGCAAAACTGGCCACTTTCCTCAGAAATGAAGGGAAGCATCCCCCAAGAATTCCCGTTTGGAATAAGCCCTGCCGTTCCTCAGGCTGGGATGCCATTTACTGAATTAAAAGCAAGGTCCAAGTGGTTCTTTCTCGTTTTGTAAACTAAACCTGAATTTATGGAGGGAATTTTTTCTTAGCTGGAAAGTATAGCAGGCTGGGCTTTCTTTTTTTTTTTGGAGACAGAGCCTCAAGCTATCCTCCTGGGTAGAGTGCTATGGCATCACAGCTCACAGCAACCTCCAACTCCTTGGCTCAAGTGAGTCTCCTGCCTCTGCCTCCCAAGTAGCTGGGACCACAGGTGCCTGCCACAACACCCGGCTATTTTTTGGTTGCAGCCATCATTGTTGTTTGGCAGGCCCAGGCTGGATTCGAACC
>CAUYQV010011888.1:0-30353 GCA_963574575.1 Galagoides demidoff
TAGCTGGGACCACAGGCGCCTGCCACAACGCCCGGCCATTTTTTGGTTGCAGCCATCATTGTTGTTTGGCAGGCCCGGGCTGGGGATTCGAACCCTCCACCTTAGGTGTACGTGGCTGGCGCCTTAGCCGATTGAGCCACAAGCGCCAAGCCTGAGGACGCTTTTCAACCAGGATTTCCCTACCCATAAACCCATCTTTATAGATCAGGTAACTGCAGTCTGTCTTGTCCAGCAGAAAGTTAATAATGAAACTGGAGGTCACTGTCCTTTCCTCTTCTTTTTCATGGCTCATCATTTTTTTTATGGGGCCACACATATGGTTCTCTCGCCAAAGAAGTGAAGAGCTGAATGGGCCCACCTCTGTCCTCTGGGGCTCTGCCCGGAGCAGCCGGACAGCAGCATGGCACAGAAGGCTCAGCAACAATGGGGTTTAAAGATGCAGACTCAGCTCTCACCTCTGTGGTTTTCTAGTTGTGAAACCTAGAGCCAATCGTTTAAATTCTCTGAACCTCTTTCATTTCTTCTCTTTTTTAAACCTCGTATCTCTAAAACAAAGGTTTGAAAATAACAATGTTTAAGGTCTCTTTGCTTCTTTGATTTTTCATGCATTCCAAGTATACAATTCTTATACATAAGAGTCTTACCTGGGCTTTACTCTTTCGCAAGTTCAATGTGCATCATACCTGAAGACTTGTGATTTCATTGATACAAAAATGCATTTATAAACGAAAATGATAAATAAAATTGCACTTCCTACTGATTGTTTCGCAGTGTATGCTAGCACATAGAATGACGTCATTTCTATAATAAACCCACTGAGGACCTTTTGCCCTGAACTCCCTTCTCTTCCTAACTAGTGGGAATAGTCAATTCACTATTTGAGAAAACAAAAAAATGATGATCCTGAAAGAGGAGAGGAAAGGACAGTGACCTCCCAGGTTCATTATTAACTTCCTGCTGGACAAGACAGACTGCAGTTACCTCATCTATAAAGATAAATTTAACAATTTTCTTGCCCACCTCATAAGACTACTCAGAGAGTCATATGAGTAAATAGATGTGTAAAGAATGAAGTCTTCAAAAGTGTAAATTTTGATGTTGCTGTAATGAGTGGTACAGGTGCCACTTCCAACAGCTTCTAGAAGAGTCCAGGTGCCAAACCACAGACCTGGTGTACATTCTACCAGCCTGCAGTGGGTTGCCTTTCTAAACATAGTGCCAGACCCATAGGTCTGGGCATGGGATGAGCTCCTGCCTTCAATATTCAGAACAAGTGTGGTTCAAACATTTTACATCATTGAACCGTGAAGGGTGCTGAGTATTTTTCCAAGGTTTTTCCCGGAGTAATTGTGGAGGATCATCTTCCAGGTGAATAGCGGTGACCTTGTATTTCTAGCACAGATCTAACTGTGTTTTATATACCGATGCTGGTAAAGATGTAATTTCAAGAAGGACAATGACTTATTATCCCCTACGTGGTAGGGGGGAGTAACCCCTGCTTAACCCAGTTATCTGTACAACAATCTGAAGACCAGAAAGTAAGAAGCAGTTTGGCTTCCCAGTTTCTTGTACCTAAGAAATCCATGCTGTAGACCCGAAGTTTGCCATGGTTTGTACAGTTTTGTTATTTTTAACTGGAAGGATCTGTACAGCGTAAAACAATAGAAACATCCATGGCAACAAGCCACAGCATCAGGATCAAACCTCAAAACGATGGACAGTCTAGATCTAGAGCAAAATGCATTTTCAGTCTCTTAGAGACAATAATTTCTGTCACCCTGTTTCAGAGGTTAAAAGAATAGGAACAGTAAAACTCCCATCACATCCTGTGACTATTCTAGTCATGATGGCATCAGGCCAAACTGCTAACCTGAGAGTTTAAAATAAATTTAGAATCAACCACTAAAAAGGAGCAATGGACGCTCACAGGTTCATCCAAGGACTCTGGGGGCTCTGTCTTCATGACAGCTGAGAATAATTGAAGGCTTATTTTGATGCCACATTCTGGATTTGGACAGAGAAAGTAGAACAAAACACCTAGAACAAATTTGTATTGCACTAAGCCATGAATACCACTGAGACATAATGATGAGCAAAACTAATATCAGTTAAAAACTTTGCAAAATTAATCAGAAACTTTTTTTAAGAGAGAGAAAGAAAGCAGATATGGATAGGATTTGGGAAATGCAGTATATCAAATCATCGAGCACTGAAGATGGGGTTAAAAATTCCCAGACACTAGGATGCTCTTAAACATTGGGTGGCACCTTTAAAGAAAGGGTATTGATCTCCCACAGACACTTACTCTGTACCATAGACAGCAGTTCTTCCAAAACACCAAACACGCCCTTCAGATGGATAAAGCACATTCTATTCTTCTGATGGTGTCCATTAATTCTTATGAGGAATCATTTTAAATTCTCTCCAGTGAGAGAGTGTTGTTATTGTGTTTCAGTTTTATTCAAACCCCCGTTCAAGAACTGCATTTCACAGGCCTTCACAGCATCTCTGGGTAGCTCTAACTTACATAACCTCATTTTTCAAAATTGTTCATTACTTTCTCCCCCTCTTAACGTGCTCTCGATCCAGCTCAGGCCCTCCCTGGGGGGACCTTGCCGCCTGCTTTGGTAATATAGTAGTGCCTACCTTGGAGACTTTTTCTCATTTCTAAATGGAGTGTGCAGAATATGAAAGGGGTGGAGGAAATGCTCCTTTGTTGATTGGCAATGGAGTCAGAATCTGCCAGGGAAAATAGCCTACACTCCCATCTAGCCAGGATATTATCCAGGGCACACGTGGGGGAAAGAAGAGAAAATAATGGCAAATTGCAACAAGGAATGGTTTCCTTGCTACCTCCAATGCAGAAAAGAAAAAAGGAAAAACTAAACCCCCAAGTATATATTTTCAATCAGTATATTGTTAAAAATAGAAATTATAAAGCATGCCACAAATTATCTTGATTTGAAATTCTCCAAGAAGGAATACAATGGAGCTTCATTTAAAAAGCATACTCCATAATTTCGCTAAGCATAGAAAGAACCCTCTAAATAGGCAGCAGGGTAATTTATGCCAGAACACCTCATTTTACTGCCCAGTACAAACAAACACTATTTGTAAACTCTGACTTGCGGCACAACGTTTTAAAGCAAAAAAAAAAAAAAACAAACTTGGACTGATCCTCTTGATTCTCACCTCTTATTCTTCATCAGGAGGGGAAAATATACACAAACGACCATAGATTTAGAAATGTTTTGTCCGTAAAAACAAAAAAATAGAACAAAATGTATGATAAGTGAAGGAAGCCAGTCACCAAAGATCATGCACAATCTGAATTTATTTACATGCATTGCCCCAGACTGGCAAATCCATAGAGACAGAAAATAGACTGGTGGTCGTAGGGCTCAGAGAGCTGGGCAAATAGGGAGTGACTGCTCCTAAGACATCTTTTGTGGTGAAGAAAATGTTCTCCAACTGAGTGTAGTACAGATTGTGGAAACACGTTTTATAAATAAAAATAAATATAGGGAAATATACCAGTGACATTATAGCATTATCTCTGACAGCTGGGATTATGGGTGATATTAATTTTTCATTTTTTTGTACTTTCCAAAGTTTTTGTGATAAACTCATATTACTTTTATAATTAGGAAGTAATCTGATTATTGAAAGAAAAGGGAAAAATCCAAGACAAACAGATATAACCAATTTAAAGGTAACGTAATATGTTCTACATTTTGTCAAAAAAAAAGGAAGCCCGGTGTGGTAGCTCACTCTTGTAATTCTAGTACTCTGAGAGGCCAAGGCAGGTGGATCGCCTGAGTTCATGGGTTCAAGACCAGCCTGAGCAAGAGTGAGACCTCATCTCTAAAAATAGCTAGGCGTTGTCGTAGGCGCCTATAGTCCCAGGTACTCAGGAGGCTGAGGCAAGAGAATCACTTGAACCTAAGAGATTGAGGTTGCTGTGAACTATGATGCCATAGCACTCTACCAAGAGCAGCAACATGAGACTTTGTCTCAAAAAAAATTAAAATAATAATGTCCAACCCAGGAATGGATTAACAAGCTGTGGTATATGTATACTATGGAATTCTATGCAGTCATTAAAAAAGATGGAGACGTTACATCTTTTGTATTAACCTGGATTGAGGTGGAACACATTCTTCTTAGTAAAGGATCATGATAATGAAGAAGCAAGAATCTCATGTACTCAATTCTAATATGAAGGCAGTAGATGCGCTAATACAAGGGGTGGGGTAGGGCAATAAAGGAGCAAGGAGAGGGGAGGAGGGAAGGGGATGGGGGTGGTCACGATGTGTGGAATACCTCTTGGGTGCAGGACACAATTATAAGAGGGACTTAACCTAACAAATGCAATTAGTGTAACCTAATTCTTGTACCCTCAATGAATCCCAAATGATAAAAAAAAAAAGAATTTAAATTTTTAAAATTCATTTCAGCATTCTAAGAAGAGGCAACCTTGCTATTTTATTCAGGTAATAACACCAAACTAGTTATTCAAAGAAGACAATTATGTCTTAATTTGAAATCTCCGGTAAATATGAATCCACCACACGGTTCTAAATCTTCAATAACAATTCTTCCTGCCAACAAGTTCATTTCTTTCTAATCCGCAATTGCAAATCACTCTGTCTGTGAACCATGTATAAATCAAAAAGAAAGTTTGTAAGACAATTCTTTGTCATTTGAACTTTTAGAAGTGGCTTGACTAAAAGATTATTTCAAGCCCTGGCAACCATTAAGAGCTGTGGATGCCCCAGTCTCCTAACATCACAATACACTGAACTCTTCTCACCCTGTGATCATTTCCTCCCAGACAGGCTAGTCCTGTATATCTGCAGCCTGGCCATGCAAGGTTAGGGTCATCCAATCTCAACTTCCCCAACCCAGGGGGATGTAAGTTGATATTGTGATTACCACTTAATATGCACAAGAGGGTACAACACGAAGATGCTGGGGGTGAACTTGTAATAAGACAACACTTTCTTACATTTCAAGTGTAGTATGTAAAGCAGTCTAGAGGAACACACATCTTACCTGAACAACTGGAATAAAAGGGAAAAAAAAGAAAGATTCCATGGAAGAGTCAGACACAATTTATCATAGTTATTTGAGTGTGAGTTCTGGATCCAGTTGCTTTCTAGTGAAAAATCCTGTCTTACTTTATGCCCTTTTGGTATTAAGTAAAGTCATTTAAGCACATCTGTATAAATAAAAGCTACAGCAAAAACCTGAATTATATAAATTATAAAAATTACATATCTAATTCCTACTAAAAGCTGTTCTCTGTACTTACATGGTCACTTTGTTTATGACCCATCTTTACCACTAGCATGTAAGTTCTGGGAGGCCAGGAATTTTTGTCTGCCTAATTCATCAGCACTTGGAACCCTGCCTCAAATACAGCAGTATCTACTAGGTGGAAACTCAGTAAAGAGTGCGTGAATGAATGGTTCTTCCACACAAGGGAACACTGTGAGGTGGTCCCCACATTGCAACATCTGACTTATGTACAAATTGCACTTGCAAATGGAGGCCATGACAGTAAGTCCCCAGGTTACAAACATGCAACGGATGTAGGACTCGTACTTACAAATGGAGGACATCACAGGTAATAGGTAAATGCACTTGTTCCAGTTTACATGCAAACTAACTTAAGAACAAATCTCATTCGTAACCTGGGGACTGCCTGTATAGCCATTAAAAATGATTAAAAACAGATTGATGGCACTCAAAATTCTCCACATTCCACCCTGTAACAGTTTACAGCTCTGTACCTGACTGAGTTCATGTCCTTCATGTTCCTGGTAACTGGGGACTACCTTCCTCGATCCTGCACAGTGTATGAAAACAGATGGAAGGAAGGACATTGCTCCATTTCCTTGGTAACTCTTAGAAACACACAAAAAAAGAAGCTATGGAGGCAAAAAATCACAAATACCAGTATTTTAGCCATCAGAGGACATCAGAATTTTTGTAAGGAGCCTGTGAATCTACATGCATGCCAGGCATTATCTGACTCTGGAACCAAAATACATTCTAGTGGTTTTGGTCTTCATTTTGCTCAACGATTGTGTTATTAGTTTTTAAGAGTCCTGAATATTTGATTATTACACATTTTCTCAATAATGATTAGTCATTTGGGGACGTCTGAATAAGATGTTAAACTATAAAATATTAGGAAATACTATTGACGACACACAATAATCCGTTTTGGAATAGTTCCTACTTAGGTCTGAGAGGACAGCATTTGACTTTAAAGAAGGGTGAAGGAAAGGACTTCCATGCAATTAGAAAAGAACATAAGCAAAGATAGGAGAATGAGAAGCCCACGACAAAATTAGGGGCAGAGGAGCCCAGTTTTTGCTGAGTGTTAAGCTCTACCCTGGACCTTGGCTGACAGACTTGCTTTCATTTCCCAAAGTGAGAGTCTGCTGGAAAAGGCAGAGAATGCAGCAGTCTTGCTCCAACAGAAAAAAGATTCTCTGAGGTCTAACCTGAGCTCTTACCAGTAATGTGCTGGTGATAGCTTTCTCAAAACTCCTTTGAACTTCTCAGTTAGGGAGAGTTCAGCGAACTTGTACAACATGAACAAATTGGTCTCTGAAGCCCTCGCAGTTTCATAGTGACTATATGGACCCTGGGTAATAGCCATTAAAAGGCGAATAGTGCAGTGACTAGATCATTGAAATGTAGATAAAATATTGCAGTTAATGAGTTATGGGATTCAATCCAAATTATTCCAGAATTGAAATCTTATTGATCAAATATAACTTGAAATCTTAAGCTGCCTGCCAGGATTTTTACCATCTTTTTGCTAAACACTGATTTTTAATTATAATTTTATGACAACAGGTTTGAAAACACAATTTAGTTGAAATACAGGCAAAAAAGACAAAAATGAAATGAGAGCACAAAGGGAATTTCTTGCAATTAGTTCATGCACTTCTCACATTTGAGTATCTTAAAGATGATGGAGTATTATGAATACATCTTGAAAACACACAGAGTGTCTGGCAGGGTCGTTGGAACACCCCATCCCTGTATATAACAAGATCAAAAAAATAATAATTTTGAAAAGTACCTTTTGTAGAAATAGTTCGTAAAATGGCAGAAGCTTGTCCATCTTTGCTTCCTCGAAGTTGATTGCATTAAAGTGACTCTGGGGGGTGTTGGCTATGATAGTGGAACTGTAGCTTGGGGCCATGTCTAAAACTATTCAAATTTTTTAAAAAATTAATTCTGTGCTAGTCAAATCCAATGCAAGTTACACTAGCATGAGTGGCATTCAGTCTTTAGGGGCCACCAATTTGTGATGTATTCAACATAGCAACAGTATCAGCGTGAGGTACTCCACATCCCCCTTCCTTACTGAAGTGAAGCATAATACCTTTCGTACCCTTGACATCTCATGAATCCTAACCCTTAGCCTCAGACAACCAGAAACAGTTTAGACACGTAAGGCCGAGTGCTTATGAAATCTTCTCTGTTACCTGGCTGTGAGCCCGAGGCCTGTTGGTGATAGCAAAACTCCAGCTTGTGCACAGACTCATTAGCATCATCTGTGCACCATCCTCAACACCAGTTGGCAGGGCAGCGTCCCCAGTAACAAGCTTCTGGGACGGAGCCAGTCCCCCAGCAGCCAAGCTTGGCTGGCCGCATCCCAGCTCTACAGGGTGGTAGAACACGTTGGCTTGAAGCAGAGCAGCAGGGTGGCCAAACTCCAAATTAAGAGCTGAAGAGAGGTGACCAAGGCTAAGGAAGCGTATAGATTAGCCAAAGCAGAACTTCAGGCCACGACTGCTTATATTTGGGCTGTTGGAAAGTAACTGCCGTGGGCCTGTGTTCTTTATGCAACACCACAAAATGAAATGGCACCTTTGGGGCCAAGGTATAAGCAACTTGGGATGGTGGATAATAGTCTGAACTCATTTCCACTCCCCAGGGTTTACTCCAGCCTGCCCATCCAGCTTACAAGACCATGATGTTTGCTCCTCTCTAGGTCACATTATTTCATCCTGCAAAGTAATGCCTCCCTTCACTCACCCACGAATAACAAAGTGATGGATCAATTCGATGCAAACTGTCTAGTTATATCACTTACATCAGCTAGTTTATACATATTGCTGAAAAACAGGAACATTTGCTTGCAACCCAGGAAGTGAACTAGAAGATTCCAATCATCTCTCCTGCGTGGTCTGCCCTTGTGCGTACTCCAACATGAATTCTCAAACGTGGAATTTGTCAGTATGGAACTTAAATTATTAATATGTGCATATGGGAGACTATATTTCATACAAAACCTCACCATTACTTATAAAATTCTTGCTAATTACCCAAGAACTGTAAAGAGCATGATAATTTAAAGTCATAAGAGGGAAGTTTTCAGACTATAGTTGGGTGATTACCTGTCAGGTAAAGATCTCTGCACTGGGTGAGGGTGGGGAATAAACTTAATTATCTTTCTTGTCTGTTCTATTATATGATATGTATGTATATATGTTATGTGATACATCACAGCCATCACACGATATAGACAGCCATTACAATTATCACATGATATAACACAGCCATTCAATTTATAGGTAGGGAATTTTCAAGAAACACAGTATGATCCCATCCACACCTTGCATGAATACACAAACACACGTGTGTGATCTGTGCACAATGATGCATGCATACGAGAATAGCCTGGAAATGAATAGACTATGTTTAATTTTTAATTTATCTCTGGAAAATAATCTACTGATTTTCACTTTGCAAAATATTTTGAAATTATACCAAAACTAATTTGTAGTATCCAGAAGTCAACATTTTAAGATATCAGGGCATACAAGTCATATTATGCTAATGTGCCATAAATTCACCATTACCCGAATGAGTGATGGCATGGCAGTTATGTGTGCATAAATCAAAACAACAAATAGGGCTTCAAACACTTTAGTCTGGCTTTGAAATATACGGTGAGATGTCATGAAGCTCATTTGTGGATAAGTTCTACCCTAAGCACTTTCTGTCGATTATCTATTTTACTTCTCATAACACCATGATGGAGATTCTGAGGCCTAGACGGATTCAGTAACTTGCTCAAGGTCACTCAGCTGAAAAAGCAGCAAAGACTTGAACTTGCCTGGGAGACTTTCTTACCTAATAGGCAGGACATGGCCGCCTTGTTTCTTTACTGGTAGGTGACATTGAAATCACCTCTATTACTGGAGTTTATACTGTTGCGTACAGGAGGAGGTTGGCTAAAATCTGCTTAGATGGCTAAGAATTCAACAAAGTTTGCAGATCTCTGAGAAATAGGTGTATGTATGCTGCTGGAAATGGGTCCGATATTTTTGAAAGCTATTTGATATATGTAATATGGAATGAGAACTCTAAAACTTTTCCTGCCCTTTAACTTAGTAATTCTAGTCTTTGGAATATAGCCCAAGGTAATAACAAAAAAGAAAAAGGTAATTTGTTTAAGATTTTCATTCAGTAGCTATTTGTATTCATGAAAAACTGGAACAAAAACCCCACCAAATTCTCGGC
This sequence comes from Galagoides demidoff, assembly GCA_963574575.1. Classification (NCBI taxonomy): domain Eukaryota; kingdom Metazoa; phylum Chordata; class Mammalia; order Primates; family Galagidae; genus Galagoides; species Galagoides demidoff. Next base: position 9,556 of record CAUYQV010011888.1, read on the forward strand.
AACCTGACAATGACTAAGCAAACCAGGCTCTGTAGGTGAAAGAAAAGAAAAAAAGAAAACTTTATCAACCCTCCAAATGGAAAATGTAGACTATGTTCACTTGGGGACATATACATGAAAAATGATTTTAGGTTAAAAAGTAGAATACAAATTATCATATATAAGGATAATCTTGTACAATGAGTAAAACAATCAGTGCATTAGCAGTAATCCAAGAGAATTATGAATTTATAGAGAAATATATCCACCCTTTCACTGGTGAAAGCCCAACATTGGAAGAGTACCTGGCATATAGACTGTGTTTAATACATATGTTTCTGGGTAGGGTGTCAATGGCATCATAGTTCACAGCAACCTCAAACTCCTGAGCACAAGCAATCCTCTTGCCTCAGCCTCCCAAGTAGCTACAACTACAGGTGTGTGATGCCACACCAGTTAATTTTTCTTTTCTTTTCTTTTCTTTTTTCATTTTAGTAGGGATGGACTCTTGCTCTACTCAGGCTGGTCTTGAACTCTTGAGCTCAAATGATCCACCTGTTTCAGCCTCTCAGAGTGCTAGGATTACTGGCATGAGCCCCCGTACCCAGGCCTAAAAAAATTTTTTTTTAAATGAGGACTCACAGAGGCTATTCATTCAGACCTTGTTATGACAAGGAAGTCAGCTGCCATCCCTTGTATTTGGCAGATTGAAAGAAGAGTGGGCAAATTTTATGGTGAAAAAATGAGAAGAGTTTAGATATGCTTTGATTGGAGGCTTTGGCACAGGGAAGCTGAATGCAGGCTATTGACAAGCAGGGATGTTAGCTAATTAGTTCAGAGAACATATTTGACTTTCCCTGGTTAGCCCTGAGTTAAAAGCATGCAGGGGTGGAGGGCAGGATGGGTGCAAAAACAGGGAAGCCACAGTCATTGACCAGATCCTGGCTGGCTGGGCAGTTTGCTGTGGAGACTGTGATTTGGCTCTCTGGCCTGAGTGCTGCAGAGAATATGGGTGAGAGTTCTATCCAGAGGTCTGGTCCTCATCCATTTGTAGATCCAGCCACTCACTACGGTGAACAGTTTACTATAAAAGATTATAACTCAGTAAAACTAGATAGTAGAGATGCATATGGCAAGGTATAGGGAAAGGGATGCAGAGCTCCCATCCCCTCTCTAGATGTACGACCCTCCCCAAACCACTATGTATTTGTTCAGTAGCCCAGAACCTCCACTTAATAAAAACTTATGGACTTAAATTATACAAAGATAATTTCTTCGGTATCTCCCACATATTAATGTGCTGTCAGTAAAAGCTAATCCTTTTTGAGGAGTTCAAGGTGCTCTCTGTTCATCTCCCTGTAGCCCATGACATAAGGAGTAGGAGTCTCACCCCTCTTCTAAAAGGAGGAAATTGTGGCACAGGGAAGCTAAGTGACTTTCCCAAGGGTACACAGGCCTTGGCAGAGATGGAATTTCAACCCATCATAGACCTGCCATATGGCCAGTACGCCACCTAGGCATTAGTATCCTCTTTTGTTTGAGAGCAGCTTCTAGATTTCGTTCTTCTCATTAATCATTTCCAGATTTCATTTCCTGTTTTCTCCTTCACCCCACTCCTGGTTGGTTTACAATGTATAGAAACCTTGCAGGAAAGAGTAACAATCAGATCCGGAAGATGTTGAGGTAAAATACTCCCACCCAATGTCCCCTGCGTGAACATGATCCACCTGCCCTAACTGGTAAGGCTTCACCAAGAAGTAAAACTACAGCAGGGGGTTGAAATCAGTTGAGGAAATCGTAAAGGCTGGAAGATGCAATGCTCCTATGGGAACATGGGATAACTGCAGAAAAGAAAAATATAACATTGGGAACAAGGAAATTCTAAAATGAGGTTGAATCTAAGAAACAAGGTTCTTGGAGATACATGACAAATCTAAAGGAATATTTTAGAATTCATAAAGAAAACATTAAATCTAGTATTTTTGTTTTATACTTGCCTAGTTTCTTACATTTTGCAAAGTATTTTTTATTTGTGGTCTTATTTAGTTCTCCTTCCCTAGTGGTGGACAATTTAATTAATGAGTAAAGAAACTTTGACTCAGAGGGTAAGTGGGTACCCGAAACAGTGCTTGTCCCAGTGACCCAGTCCCAGGCTATCATTCTAAATAGAGCTAAAACACGATGCTATTCAAGAAAGGTACAAAACCTTGTGTAAATCTTCCCTTTACATCGTTCAGAACTCATGAAACCCTATCTCCTAAGTATATATTCACTGAGAAAAGTAGAAAAAACAAATATAGCATAAACGAAACCAAAGATGTGGCTGAAATATATAAAGAGATCCCTTTAAATGAAGGTAGGGCCTCCACCTGTGTATAAACCAAACCGTGTGGGGGATGCCAAGGGTACATAGTGGTTACTCTTGAAAGACAAATCTTTCTATCTAAATCCTTATTAAGAGGCACATTCTCTCAAGACTCTTGTTATCTGTACTTTCCATGGAAGTATTTCTACAGTGAATGAGGTGGCCTACATTTATGTTCATTACGAACCATCCTCTCCTTCTCAGCTCATTCTGTCTGACTTCTGGCATCAGAGGTCAGATCAAATACCACCTCTTCCAAGAAGCTTCTTTATACCCTCCAAGTGACAATCACCCTGTCTTTCCTAGGCACTCATAGCATGTCTTAGAACAACATCTTCATGATTCTTGCAACCTGCTTTATGTAGCTCTTAGATGGCATAACAAGACTGGGATTTATCTTTGTGCTTCCGATGACCCCCACATACATTGTAATCATTTACTGAATTGGTAAGAAATCATCTGAGGTACTATCAGGCTCTACAAATTCATAGCTTTTACTGAGATTTAGGCTGTTCCCTCAACCAAGGACTCTCTTCACTCAAAAACCTTATTGTTTCCTTACAATCACATTTCATGTTGACCTTCTGTATCAGAACATTTGCAATAATGTATTGTATTAGTAATTAGCACTGGCAAATAGCAAACTCACATCCAGAAGGTTGAATGATAATGTGCTTTTTAATCAAATAGGAATATGAAAATCATCGAACATAAAATATTTGGAAAATAATTTGAGATTTGCTTTTCCTCAAAGTTTGTAAATACTCAACCAGATTGTATCCAATATGAAGTGAGAACATCAAAGCCAGAATTTCAGTTCTTTGTGGACTCTTTCTCTTAATATAAGCTGGCACAGGAACTACTGGTGAAAGAACTTAAACTTTCAGAACAAAAAATACATTACTTCTCCCAAGGTCAACTGCTCTTCAGGGACAAAAGTAATGTTCTTTTTATTAGCAATTTGGAATAACAATTAAATAACATTCATTTTATTGAGATGTTTATATAAGAACTGAGAAAACAATTCTTCATTACAGTTATAAAAGCAGGAGAGAAAGTGCTGAGTCTCTGAAACAGAGTCATCTTTCTCTATTCCCTGTCTTCCCTTAGGCCATGTGTGCTGGTGGCGTGATCGTCAATTAAAAAACTTCCTTACAAGGGAAATAAAGACCAGGGTGTAACAAGAATACTGCTGAGGCTTGTAATGAAAAGCAAGCTAAGAGAAAAAGGAAGTAATTATTTTCAATTACATTACATTTTATGCAATATCAAAAAACTCCCATTACATTTTGCATAACATGAGAAAAAGCTCTTTGATCCGTGAATGGGCTCATCCAACAGCCATTCACATCACCCTATCTTTGAAGGGAAAATAGCAATCAATGATCAAGAAGGAAAGGATAAGTCACAAAAGGCACGAAATCTTACTTTTTCATCATCGTCAGTAAATGGAGCGCCTTCAGGAATCTTATTTATGGCTTGGGCCACGCCAATAATCTCACCATCACTGCTTCGGATAGGCATGCACAATAGCGATTTTGTCTTATATCCAGTTAGCTTGTCAATTTCATCATTGAATCTTCGATCCTAAAATAAGGCAAAGAAAGCATTAACTCCCTGCGAATTGCTGTTAGGAAGGAGGAGAGAGAAGTGTATTTCTGTATATGATGCTTTGTCACTGGGAATTTCCCCATGGGTTGTTAATCACAGTAACAAGTTTTAATTTGTCTTTAATTCACTAAGAGGACATAAATAATAATAAATTGCCACCATATCATAAACTAAGGAAGAGACTTTAAACCCAGCTACACTATATCAAAATTGGGGAAGGGTTGAGTGTTTTTAAGGAAACCCCACTATGTGCTATTTACTAAAATATGTTATTTCTCAAAGACAACTGAATATGAAATATCATATGAGAAAAATATAAGAAAGATGTATTAAACACTGTGGGAAAATATTTGGAAAAGAACTACTCTACTTCTGGTTAAATGACCCTATGAATAAAGAACCTATGAGTTCATAATGTATTTCAAAATACTCCAAAAAGTGGGGAGGGGGAGGAGATAAAAGGCTTCTCCACAGAATGCCAGCTAAAAAACTTAGAAGGAATGATAAAATTATGTAACATGTATTTTGCAATTACCAATATAATTATGTTTACAAGGAAGGGTCATCAGTGGCTGCTAGTACCACTGAGTGAAAGGTTATCACTAAACAGAATATTCACATAGTCTCTTAGTGTGAAGGCAAAAGGAGTCTTCCCGATGAAGCAACCTAGTGGACACCACCATAACCAAGTACAGGCAGTTCCCGGGTTATGACCAAGATAGATAGGTTCCATGGGTTGTTCTTGAGTTGAATGTGTATGTAAGTCAGAACAGGCAAATTTATCTATTGCCTATAATAGCTGCCATTCTTAAGTGCCAGTTGTACATCAGTGAGATGTTTAAAACTCAGGGACTGCTTGTAACCAAACTTAGCATCACCATTAATAAGACGAAAGGACATCACGTGTGATGCAATGGAAGGACATGATATCACCAAGAACAGGAAGTGGTTTTGTCCAGTGTGTAACATGAATCTAATCATTCAGGAAAAGAAGATTATGAAACAGATTACTGGTCCTTCTATCAGAAGCTCAACCTTGGGCTCTCCATAAATATCAGTATCTTGAGAGACAAAAAAATTTTCAAATAAAAACAAAATAAAGCTATTGGAGCTGCACTAGTTTAAGGAAGACTTAAGAACCTGAAATCTAAATCAAGTATGTGACCCTTTGCTGTAAATTATAAGCATTCCACAAGGGATACTTTGGGAGCAGCAGTTGAAGAATGTTAGATCGTATCAAAGCATCAATATAAACTTTCTCAGGTGTGATAGTGGTGTTGTTGCAATTATGCAGGAGAATGTCCTCGTTTTTAGGATATAGATGCCTGAGTATCAGGGGGGTGAAATCTCACAATACCTTAAACCTACTTTCAAGTGAAAACAATAAAGGAAGGAAGGAGGGAGGAAGAAAAGGAGGAAAGAAGGAAGGAAGGAAAGAAAGGAGGGAGGGAAAGGGAAGGAGGAGGGAAAGATGGAGGAAAGATGGAATGGCTCCTGAGAGGGTAACAGGGACTAAAAATACTGCGAGGAAAATAATAAAGTGGATCCAGGCTGATGATAAACTATTTCAAGCCATGGGTTAGAATGAGGCTTTTCCCTTTGCCCTCCATACCCCATCCCCACTAAAGGAGGCTTAAAAAATAAAAACAAAGCTCTGCTGCCTATGCTATGCTAAGCTATGCTAAGCTAAGATATGCTATGCTATGCTATGCTATTCTCTACTATACACAATATTGCTACAGTTCTGGACTTTATGTAAGGATATCTCTTAGCTGTGGACATGGTAAAAGCCTCAAAACCAAAAGAATACTATAACTGGCTACTTCCTGGCCTTCTGACTAGGTTTGTAGTATCTCCAATATCAAGAACAGAAGTCCTTAAATGTTAGTATAAGGCCGGGAGGAGCACCCTAAATCCTCAGTCGGGGGGTGGGGGGCTGAGGCCAAAGAGAGAGAGAGAAATTGAAACCCAAACAAAATCAAATCTCCTGCTCAAAATAAGCATGCAACCAAACTTTCAGGAAATACTAATTTGATTGGTTTTTTCTATTTCCTTGAGGAACCATTATGTGTTGGGCTCTGGGCTAGAAAACACAGCAGGAAGCAAAAAAGCTTCATCCTTGCCTTCATAGAACTTGCAATCTAGTAGGCAAGGCAGACAATGTGTAAATGTAAAATGATACATTGCAGTAAGTGGTACTGAGGAAAAGAACAAGGTATGGAAGAGATTTAATAGGAGGGATCTATTTTAATGGGGATTAAGGAAGTTCTCTCTGAACACAGAGCAAGTAAGCTGAGATAGATTTGCCAAGCAAAGATTGGTGAAAAGAACTTTTCAGGAACACGGAACCATGCATATGAAGGTCCTGAGCAGGGGAAAGCTCAGTGAGTTCCAAAAACTCAAGAGCATAGGGAGCCAAAGGGAGAAGAGAAGGGGAGGCAGGGGCCAAATGGCACCAGACCTCTGGGCCTGGAAGGAGTTGCCTTGAATCCTTAGTGGACAACCATGGAAGACCTTGAAGCATACGAATGGCTTTGGTCATTTAGCATTCTCTGAAATTATCTTACGAGTTTACTGTTCTCCCCTCAACTAGAATGTAAAATCAAAGGCAGCAGAGATTTTGTCTCTCTTATTTACTGCTTCATCTTGTTATATGGTAAGTACTCAGTAATATTTTTTGAATAATTTATTTCTCTGAAGATTATAATGTAGTTACATAAAATACAGAAAAGTTGTTTTCTAAAAGTGGCCCTAAGGCTCCACATCTCACGCTCCCTGGTGAATATTTACCCGAAAGATACTTTCGCACATACACAGTAGAGAGGTGTGCAACATCAATTACAAAACTTTAAAATGCAAAACTGCTTGAATATTGATCAAGAAAAAGTAAAGGAATTATGATCTCTGGACTTGCTGAATAATACAAATGTCAAATGTATTGTACTCTTCCATGTAAAAAGCTACATGAAGCAAATATAGTACAATGTTGACATTTTTATAAACCCAGAGTGCCCCCTCTTATCTAAATGTTTGAAATATGTTATTTTTTAAAAAATAAGATCATTATTTAAAAATTAAGAATTGTTGGCGGGTGATATAGGGTTGAAATAGGAGAGACCACTTGGGAAATTTCACTGGTGCAGGTGAGGCATGAGAGTGGTCTGAGTTAACAACAAAGGCAATGGCTGAGCAAGTGGCTCATGCCTGTAATCCTAGCACACTCTGGGAGGTCAAGGCGGGAAGATGCCTTGAGCTCAGGAGTTGGAGATCAGCCTGAGCGAGAGCAAGACTCCATCTCTACTAAAAATAGAAAAATGTAACTGGGCACTGTGCCCAAAAACCAGATAGATAGATAGATAGATAGATAGATAGATAGATAGATAGATAGATGATGTATAGATATAAATATTGATTTTTTAATTTCAGGAAAAGGACTTGGAATTGAAAGTAAAGATTGTTTAGGTAAAGATTGTAACTTTGCCTAATAACTTTTAGGCTGAAGATCTTTACAAGTTCACCACACTCACCAGCAGACTTCACAGAAGGCCAAATAAGGAGGAAACAGGGCTAATAAGGTGGAAATACTGTGCTTTGATTTGCTACTGGTTTTGAATAGAAAAGGAACAATTGCCTCTAGGACAATAATGAAATATCACCCAGAGATCGGTGCCCAATTTTTATTCATCTCCCTTAGGATAAAAGAACAAGGAGTGGTCTACAACGGGAGAGATTTCTAATAAATTAAGGCAAGGTGAGGTTGTTAAGATCTGGAATGAGTTTCTTATGATTGTAGTAGATTGTTTTTGCTCTGAGTATTTTTTATGGCATCATGCTTTTTCTAGGTCAGATACTTTAAGTAATATTGTGCTTGGAAAGTGCAGGGATCTTCTCGGTTCCTTTTGTACAGAACCATTTTTTTTTTTTTGCATATAACGCTCAGCAATGATTTTTAACATTTAAAAAAGACAAAGTCATAAGGCCAAAAGCAACCTTTACTTTTCAGGAAAGGAACTCACCCATGCCCCCTACATAGAGAACAATAATTTGATACGTTTCTAACCCAGGATCTTATACTTGCAGGCAAGTACAAGATCCTGGGTTAGAAACGTATCAAATTCCTGAATTGAACATGATGCCATAGAGTACTTGCAGAAAACAGATCCCTATCCCCAAGATCCACTAAGGCCGTAGAAAGCCAAGCCCTGCAGTCTGAGCATTCATGTCTTTGAGAAAAGAGCTATAGTCACTACTCTGGAAAATTCCAGACAGCCCCACCAGGACATATTTCAGAGGCACATTAAGAAGCCTCAAAGCAAAAAGAAAACCATCTCCTCTTTGCACTTTCTCAGAGAAACCACGCAAGGAACTATACTCCCTCCGGCCAGAGCTGCCAGAGTTAAGAATCTTATCTAGGTCTTGTAGCACAGAAGGGTCACCTGTATCCCATTTGTCTCATCCCCTCTGTATTTAAGGAGTCTCTCCCCAATACTTAATGGTAAAATTTTCAATTACTTATGATTATGCCAACAGCTAGTCCTGACCACTATTTGACTTATAAGAACATTTTTGTTGATGGTGATTTTTGTTTGTTTTAAGAGAGAGAGAGACAAGCTTTTGTTCTGCCACCCAGGTCAGAATACAGTAGCCAGAACCTAGCTCACTGCAGCCTCCAACTCCTGGGTTCACACAATCTTCCTGCTTCAGCCTCCTGAGTATCTGGGATTACAGGCATGCACCACCATGCCTAGCTAATTTTTTTAATTTCTTGCAGAGATGAGGTCTCATTGTATTGCCCAGGCTGGTCTCGAACTTCTGGCCTCAAATGATCCTCCTCATTCAGCCTCCAAAGTGCTGAGATTATAGACATCTAAGAATGTTCATATGATGGTAGTTATGTTTCCAGAATATACAGGTGAAGAAATATGTATGGATAAATGCATATGTCTCTTGATTCCATGACACTGTCAAATAAACTTATATTAGAATTATAAATTATAAGTCAAAAATTGTAAGTATAAATCATAGAAAAAAATTATAAAGAAATTACAGAGAAAAAAGTGGTATGCGACATGCATGTATGTACAGTATTTCTTCATCTCTTCAGTGAACAGACACTCAGCTGTGCATAGGAGTAGAATAGTGGTGGGCAACCCTTGCTAACTCTGAAATCACAATATGAAGCTTAAGGAAAGCGATGCATTAGCCCCACTCTGACCAATTAAATCATAATCTGTGGGGAGAGGGGCCTCAAGTGGATTGGACTTATTCATCAGGGTTAAGAACCCCTGAATTAGGCATCACCTGTGGCTTAGGAGTAGGGCACCAGCCCCACATACCAGAGGTGGTAGGTTCAAGCCTGGCCCCGGCCAAAAACTGCAAAAAAAAAAAGAACCACTGAATTACAGGATCACTCAATAAATCTAAGGCCTCTGAGGTCTGGAGAGAACAGATTGTAAACCATGCTTTAGAACTTTCAGAACAAGTTTTTAGTAGTTTTTGTTTTGTTTTATTTTGTTATATTTTCCAAATGCTTTCCCCAAAGACTTAATGAAGTGGGCAAGCATACCTTTCTTAATACCTTACTAACTCATTTCCCCAAAGAGAGGTTTGGAGACAAAGTTCAGTCCCACATTTTATCTATATCCTCTTTCAAATACTTTATGGAGTTATGAAGTAGAGGAGCTAATGGAAATATAAATGAATACTCTATTGAAATTCAAACCAATAGATTGCCAAACTCTCCAAAGCTCAAAAGTAAATTGCTTTTATTGGTATATCAATTAGTAAAACTCATGTAATTCCAGTTCATAAAAGGATCTCCTTACACTTAGAATTTACCATTAGACATCACTTATTTTCCAGAAAATGCTTGGTAGGCTAAGCTCTTGAAAATTTTGATTAGTCGCTAATGACTTGAAATGTACTATTCTGCCTTCCTCCATAGAAAAAACAACCAATTGTTCTGAATTAATGGAAGGCTTGAGATGATATTACGTGAAAACAAAGACACAGCATATAGTAACTAGATAGCTAATGCTCTGGGCCTCCCAATTCCATACTTGCTGAGGAAAAGTACAAAAGTACCACGTGGTTCTTAATATGTACTTGCAGAATGTCATTACAGTAAACAAAAGTCTTGTCTCTCTGAATCCTTTCCCTAAGAACAGGTAGAGTTCTGAATAGCAGAAAATATAGTAGGACCTCCACAGTTGACCATCTCCCTACAATGACCACCTCCTAACCTAATTATCATAGACTGGACACGTACCACATGTACGTATCAGTACAGCAGGCCTAGTTTCTTATGTAGAACACTTCCATATGTTGACCAGCTTGTTACAGTCCCCTGGGTGGTCCACTTACAGAGTTTTGCTGTATTACCAAAATGCATTTGAAAATTAGATGAACTTAAGGAGGTGGTCAGTGTAGGGAGGTGGTCAACTCTGAAGGTTCTACTGTATAAATCTTAAGGCAAAATACACAGGAAAATGGAAGAATCACAGCACAGTTGAAATCAAAGTGCTAATGAGGTGGTAAAAAAGAAAATGATGAGGTCTTAAACTGTGTTAATAGACAGCACAGACAACTATTACAGATATATTCTAGGTGTGCAGATATATTATACACATATGTGAAGTTAAAATGTGATGCGATGCCATGCTCTGTAAGCTTTATAGATGTGTAATGAAAATGTCTTCAGAAAAGGCCAGTACCTGAAGAGAGAGCTATTAGAAGGATCAGCTAGCCAGAAGGTACCTTTCTTCCTGGCACAATGGGACCATCCAAGAACTGCAATGAATCAGGGAAATGAGACCCTAAGGTGAAACAAGGAAGGCCAAGCAGTCTGCAAATATGGATGAGGGAATGGTCAGCAAGAAGCTGTGATTCAGATACTGAACAGTCAGGAACCAGGGAATACAAGGCAAGTCAAGGTCAAGACAGTGACGCATAAAAGGCCAGGTCCAAGACAGGAGTACAGAGGTAAGAGTCACACACTGGAGACTTGGTCTCATCCATTTTTTAAACTCTAACAAGGACTGCCTTCACCAGAGTCCTTTTGATTTCTTTCCACAATTAAGATAACCTGAAAAATGGGCCAAAATTGTAGCTGATTTATGAGCAGCTATTTCAATCAGGTCCTGATCTTCCCCTCATGTATGGCAAATATCATAATTTCTGGTATTATAGTATATAAGTTATATTTTAGTGACTTTTTCACTCAGGTTTTTTGTTTGTTTATTTTTTAGAGACTGAGTCTTACTTTGTGAGGCTGTGGCATCACAGCTCACAGCAACCTCTAGCTCTTGGGCTTAGGCAATTCTGTTGCCTCAACCTCCCGAGCAGCTGGGACTTACAGGCACCCGCCACAACGCCTGACAATTTTTTGGTTGCAGTTTGGCCGGGGAAGGGTTCGAACCTGTCACCTGGGTATATGGGGCCAGTGCCCTACTCACTGAGCCATAGGCACCATCCTTCCCCTCAGGTTGTAATATGCAGAAGTTACTATTCCTATTTGACAAAAGTTTAATGTTAAAAAGTAATTTTTCAAGTTTTAAAACCTTTCTAAAAGGGTGGCGCCTGTGGCTCAAAGGAGTAGGGTGCCAGCCCCATATACCAGAGGTCCTTGGTTCAAACCCGCCCCGGCCAAAAACTGGAAAAAAAAAAAAATTTCTAAACACATCTTAAAATGACATGTGTTTTTAAAAATGTTTTAAATCATTCTTTCTTTTTAGAAAGAACATGATGATAAAAATACAGTGATTACTTGATATTAAAATTTATTTTAAAGCCATAATAATTCAAACAGTAGGATACATTCTGAAAATATAAAAATTGGTGAAAGAGAATCAAAAGCCATAAAGCCATATGCCTATATATGGAAAAAGTTTATAGAAATGAAAGCATTCAATTTCGATTATAAGAGCATTGTTTCAAACCAGTCAGAAAATAATGTTCAATGAGTTACATATTTGTGGAAAAAAGTCAGATCCATATCTCACATCATACATCTAAATTAATTTAAGCAGAATAAGGGTGGAAAAGTGGGAACCAAATCGTAGCTAGGAACTAAATTGTGGCTAGGAACTGTTCCCCAGTGGGAAGATACATAGTAAGGAGTTCCTAGTGACCTTTAACTGACCTAGAGCTCATTACCAATCAGCATAGTATGGGTGGAGCTTTCATGGGTGGAGGATTCTGGGGAAAAGGCATGCTTAGAGAAGGACACTTGTATAGCCAACCTATTAAGTATCCTGTTAGGGAATCATAAACCCAACCTGTCTCACCCCAAAGGCAGGAAGTGGCAAACAATCCAGCCAGGAGAAAGGCAGGACGAACTAGTGAGGATATAAAAGGCGGTGCGTGCTTAGACTTCAGGGTCTTTTTCCACTCATGGAGACTGATCCATTCCTTTCTCCCTAAAACGTGATGCCATTTTGTGTAGCTTCCTTCCTCACTCTCACTTTGTTAGCTTCTCCCTTTCTCCTATAATAAAGTGTTTGTCTGGGATTGCTCTGTATCTGTGATCACTCAGCCATTGGCTTAACATGGTACCAGGACTCATTGTTGACACTGGGAAGCCAGAGACCAGGGAACATCCAGAGAGACCTAACGATTAGTATGTGAAAATTTAAAACTACAATAATTACAGTTGTAGTAATTAATACAAAAACAATAATTATAGTTTTTCTATAAAATTGGCAAAGATTTAAAATATAAGATGTCTGTAACTAGCTTTATTGAAAGTTTTGGTGAAGTATCTACTTTTATATACTGCTGGTGAGAACCCAAATTAGTGAAATATATGTGAAGGACAATTTGGCAATAAGTAACAAAAGCCCTTAAAATTTTATACTCTTTAATATCATAATTTCATTTCTAGGAATTTATAATAAGGAAACATCAAAAGATACCTAAATAATTCAGCAGGAAATTGATTATATTATTGTATATCCACGGCACCACTAAAAATGTTACAGGTTATTATTTTACATGTTCTAAGTGGTATCATTATAACATGAGAAACCAACCATTGAACCATTTTCTTCAATGGCATGAAGAAAAGTCATTTAGAAAGCAGTCAAATTAGCATAGATTCAGAACTTCCCTCTGAAGATAGAAGTCATTAGACTACTGGAGTGCCAGTAAAAGACATAGGCAAGATATACCAGATGACAGCCATAAAGATGGAGATGGGTCAATATCCATAAATAATATAAATATATGAAAAACAGACACTATAGCACTCCACACTATTAACACCTATTAGTAGGCTATAAGTGGATCTAACCCAGGAGCAGTCTAAAGAGCCTTGATAATTTTTAGCCATTGTTGTCCTGGCTAAAAAATTCTTTATTATAAAAGATGCAATTGAACCGCTATACGAATGCCAAAGAATCTTGATGGTGTTGTCTGACATCATAGAGAACAAAGAACAGAAAGATTGCCAAGATAGATAGTTGGGCAATGTTCTGATACATGAAATGGATTTTTCAAGCCTCTCAAACTCTGACCCTCTCCATATTTCAATGTTAAACATCACCTTTTATGTGTTACAGCTTAGCTTATAGCACATATAATGTTGGAAACCATCCTGATTTGCCAAAAGGATGAATATTGCCAACTAAAAACTAGTAGCCTGATACTGGTTTCTGAAAATAAATAAATAAATAAATAAATGAATGAACTTTTAAACCAGTAGGTACAAGTTAGGAAGAGTATGATACAAACAAGTCCTCCAGCCACAGCAATGTGTTCAACCACAGAAAGTCCAGGGCAGAAAAAATCAGGCAATTTCCAGTGGGAAAAGGACTCTGAAGCAGCACGATGCTGTTTTCCACTGACCTTGCAGGTGGATCCCTGGGTCTGGTTGATTCCACACACTTTCCCCTCACCATGTAAGTCCCTATGTCCCTGAAGCCTTTCTTCCCCAATCCCAGGAGACACCATCCTTTTCATTGGCTTGGGCTGCAAATAAGTGACAGTACTGAGAGTACTTGGACTACACAAAGAAGTTAATATGGCCACGTGTTCCATAAAGAAATTGGATGTGACTCTGTAGCTTTCCAGTGGTGGGAGTGACATATGGAATTAAAGTGCTTAGGTCATTCAGAGGATGGGCCACATCAGCAGGAATTATAAGCAAATAGTTTGGATGGACACAGCATGGGCTCAGCATCCAGGATACACTTTCCTTAAAAAAAGCACCACGGTGCTTTGTAGGAAATATTGGTAAGTAGGAGCCCTCTAGCCAGAGATACTGGAGAACTGACTCAGCATGTTTTGTGGCGGCCTCATCTAAGTTATTCTATTTCAAATAGAGCTGGCTAGCCCCTCTTGGAACTGTTCTGTGTGCTGCCTTGTTCTGGAGCATTTCCTTGGCCAGCTGGCAGAATGCTGCAGTGGCCCTTTTATGAACTAGAACAAGCACTTGGAGAAGTCAGCTAATTAGACTAAGACCATTCATCATCTTTTCAGGTTTGGGTTTTACTGGGTTAGAAAGATTTGACATATCAACTAGCCCTTACCCTCGTAGAAGGAACAGGGTCAGGAATCATGCTATAAATTTCAATTCATTTCTAAGATATTTCAATAAAATGAGCAATCAATGTAACCAGCTGGAATTCTTCAGTTTAGGATCTGAGCAGTATGTGGCAACAGAAGCAGCAGACACTGCAACAGGCCCTGAGCTGCCCATGTGAGATTCCCACATATTCCTTCAGAAAGAGTAACAGTAGACTTCCAATATCTCCTGAAATTCTAACTTAAAATCCTCTAACTTAAAATTGTCCCAGACCCTCCACTTGAGTTGAGTAAGATTATTTTATAGATATCATTGAGTATCATCATTCCCACCATAGACTGCCCACCAACATGCTTATGTATATGTACACATCTGATTCACTGCACCCAATGACAAGAGATTTCATATGCTTGGTTCCATAGTTGGCATGGAATGTTTATGAAATTGACCAAAAGCTAGGTCCCCAAACTAGCCGATTAAAAATTACCCTGTCAAATAACTGCTACCAGGTAGCAAATATGCACTTTAGTTAAAAACCATAATAAAATCATTACTAGTGAAACCAGACATTTAAAAATTTAGAATACATTTCTGAATAAACCATCAATCAAAAAATTAGCATGGAATTTATAAAATGCTTTTATTATTAAGAAAAAGTATTTCTAAATATTTGTAAAAATATCAGCATGATTGTACATTATGTATCAAAGCTGGGAAACTTAAAAAGTTCTTAAAAGTTCAGTCTTAGACACAATTATAAGAGAGACTTTACCTGACAGATGCAATTTGTGTAACCTGGTTCTTTGTACCCTCAATGATTCCCCAACAATAAAAAAAAAAGAAGAGAAAGAAGGAAAAAATAAATAAATAAAGTTTGATCTAGCAGTAGCATTACAAAAAAAAAAAGGAAAAAAGAAAAGCTTAACTTAAATGACCATCAACCATAAGAAGTTAGAAAAAAATGAACAGCAAAATAAATTCAAGAAAATGGAACAATAATACAAGCAAAAGTTAAAGGAAAAGGAGCAAACATATAAGACAGAGAACTGTTAGTGTTTCAGTGTTTGTTCCCTCTGAAACTCATACTGAAATTCAATTACCATTAAGATGGTATTGGGAGATGGGACCTTTAAGAGCTGTTTAGGTCAGGAGAGTTCTGCCCTCATGAAAGGACTAAGGCCTTTATCTCAAGAGTTCATTATTGTGGGAGTGAGTTTGCCCTTTGTCCTTTCACCATGTGGTGCCTTCCACCATGTTATGATGCAGCAAGACCATCTTGATCTCGGACTCTTTACCCTCCAGAACGCAAGTGAATAAATATCTGTTTATTATAAGTTACCCTGTCAGTAGTATGCTGTTATAGCAGCACAAAAATATAAAAATCTCTAGAGAGAATTCTTTCTTGAGAAGGATAAAAGAGTGAGGCATTAAATTTTTTAAAATCAAGGAAGAAAAAGGAGTAAAACCAGAGCTTGTGTAGAGATTGAAGAGAAGAAAATGTTATGAAAACTTTGGGCCCATAAGTTTGAAAAGTTAGATGAAATAGATACATACAAGCTAACCAAAAACGTCTTTTTGAAAATACAAAGCGTCCCAGAAGCTTTAAGAATATTAAATCAGTTGTTTAAAAGATTCCTATTAAATACACACACACACACATTTCCAGAAAATTATACCAAACCTCTAAGCATTGGGTGATCACAAGTTATACAAAATATTCCACACAATGTAAAAAGAAGGATCGTTTCCTCAATTCATTTGTGTCTGGCTTTTCTTTTGAAACCAAACAAGAATAAGAAAAAGAATATATAGGCCAGTCTCACTTATGAATGAGTGAGACATTCAAACAAAATTTGGGGGCAGGAGGGTTTTGAGACAGAGTCTCATTTTGTCACCCTGGGTAGAGTGCTGTGCTGTCACAGCTACCTCAAACTCCTGAGCTCAAGTGATTTTTTGGCCTCAGCTGCCTGAGTAGCTGGGACTACAGGAAACCACCATAGTGCCCAGCAATTTTTTCTATTTTTAGTAGAGATGGGGTCTCCCTCTTGCTCAGGCTGGTCTCAAACTCCTAAGCTTAAGTGAGCCACCTCCCATGGCCTCAAGACAAATATATTTATGAAACATATCAGACAATACATAAAAATGAAAACTTATTATGACCAAGTTGGTGTTTCCTAAGGATGTAAGATTGGTTTAATATGAGAAGATTAATTAAAGTAATTCACCACATTAACAGCATAAGGTGAAAGAAACTCATATTTTAATAGAGGCAGAAAAATGTGATATAATTGTGCATCCACTTGTGATTTTAAAAATAATCCCTTAGCAAACTGGGAATGGGGGAAGCTTTCTTAACCAAATAGAAAATTTGATATAATTCTGCATCCATTTGTGATTTTAAAAATATTCCCTTAGCAAACTGGGAATAGAGGGGAGCTTTCTTAACCAAATAAAAGGCATCTCAAAAAACTCACAGAAACCTAATACCTAAAGATTAAACTTTGAAAGCATTTTCTATAAGGTCAATTGTAAGATAAGTATGCTTGTCATAATCAATCTTATTCTACATTGAGATAGAGGTCTTTTTCTTGTCTCCTGGCCATGTGGGAGACAAGAAAAAGACCTATATCTGAAATAAAAGGTAAAAGATTATAAAGAAAGAAACAAAACGTTTCTTATTTGCAGATGATGATTATTTACACAGAAAAATTTAAGCCACAGATAAAAACTTTAATGAGTTGTTAGAGTCCAAATTAATTCACAAAGTATACTGCATTTTCTAGATACCCACAATTGACTAAAAATGTAATTAACATAATACATTATTTAAGACAGCAATGAGGATTTTTAAATATCTAAAATAAGGTATAACAAGGAAAGTGTAATATTTTATAGTGAAACTAAAAAGTATATTAGAAGACATTAAAGAAGATTAAATAAAAAGAAAAATATATTGTATTATTGGGTGGGCAGAATGAATACCATAAATCAGTTAATTCTCTCCAAAGTGACCTATAACTTCAGTACAATTCCAATTAAAATACTATCAAGTATGAAGGTTGGGGAGAAAATTTACCCTACTACATATTCTATAAGTTACAGAAATTAAGGCAGTGTCATAGTGATACAGGAATAGAGTAATGGCCTAGTTAAAAAAAAACATATGTATACGAAAATGGATTTATGACAAAGCAGTCATTACAGATCATTAAAAAAGGTGAACTATTCATTAAATGACCCCAGATCAATTGTTTATCCAAATAGAAAAAAAAAGGGAATTCTATTCATGTCCTACACACTAACACAAAAATGAATTACAATTAAATACTTAATATGATATCCAAATTGTAAAATTTCCCAAAGACATATAGGAGAATATTTTCCTCTATACCCTAAGTGTTTCTTCAACAAGAACCAAAGAAAAACAAAGTAAAATTCAATAAGATCAATACATTAAGTTGTATCAAGATTAAGAACTTGGTTTGTCATTAAGAGTGAAAAGCCAGCAATAGAAAAGAAAGATATTTTCAATAAATATAACCAACCAAGAGACTGCTGTTCAGATTATATAAAGAGCTCCAATAAATCAATAAGGAAAAAAAGTAAACTCAATAGGAAAAATGGGCAAATGATATGAACCAGTAATTCACAAGAAGAAGAAATATAAACAATGCAAACACATAAAAAGATAGCTGGGGAAACATTCACAGGGCTAAGCCCAGAACATCCCCACTTTCCTGTCTGCCATATGCAGGCTCTTCTTTTCTTGTCTAGGAGATAAATGCGGGCCCTGTCCATGGACCATGTGGCCATAGGGAGAATTAGCTTCGTAGGGAAAGCCACAGTTGTGTCCTGATGGCTGTGGTGGTGCTGGCCCTGTACATACCTTGAAAAGGAAGATATGGCAGAACAAGATCATCAAGATGAACAGCAGGTAACTAAGAAATGACTAGTTAAGAGTCTTCTATCATGAGAAGTGATGCCAAAATTCCAGGAGACCCGTAACATTTTGTACACTGCGGCATTATTTATAATGGTAAAAAAAAAAAAAAATTCTAGAAATAATTCAAAAGTCTATGTATAGTAGAATGAATAAATTGTGATATATTTAAACAAAGGAACATTATACAACAATGGAAATTACCGTTACATATTTCAACATAAATTATTAATCCCCAAAACATAATGTTGGGCAAAAAAAGAAATGGAATACGTGTTGAACGATTCCATTTATACAAAGTTTAAGAGCAGGCAAAATGAAATTCCGTATTATATAGACATACACAGGCAGCAAAGCCATGGAGGATGGGAAACAAAGGACTAATCACACCATACTCAGCGTGGCAAAGAAAGAGAGGAAGGATAACACTATCCGGACAGGACAGCAGAGGCTTCAGTGTGATGGCAATGTCTTACATTGTAACCTGGTGTGAGTAGCAGGATGTCCGTTTTATTCTTCTTTATGTTGTACATATGTATTCTATCCTCCCACTTGGATGTAGGATCCACTTCAAAATTTTTAAAAGGCAACGAACAATACAATGAAAACTGAAGGACTAAAGCCCTTGTCATTACCAATATGTTCAGTACCCACTTTGTAATTTGCAGATTTCTAAGGGGTGTGCTTTAGCAAAACGCAAGAGCAGTTAAGAACCCAAATCTCGTTGTGTTAATAGGAACACTGTGGCCAAACCACTGAACTAAAAATTTTCTCCATGGAGTTATTGATATTAAAACTGAATGTCTCTTCAGAGAACCACACACCTCAATTCGATCGTTTTTCTTGTTCTTTTACCATGTGTTGATGAAACAATAATCTACTAAACAGAACTGCTTTCCTTCACTTCAGTTCTTTCTACGTTGCTTTATTCAGGGAATTTTTTACAAACTTAACATGATTGTCTGACGTGTAATTTTGAGTCAACACATGTAGATGGATAAAAATGAGGGATCACAGACTCGGCGCCTGTGGCTCAATCGGCTAAGGCGCCAGCTGCGTACACCTAAGGTGGCAGGTTTGAATCCCCAGCCCGGGCCCGCCAAACAACAATGATGGCTGCAACCAAAAAATGGCCGGGCATTGTGGTGGGCGCCTGTGGTCCCAGCTACTTGGGAGGCGGAGGCAGGAGACTCGCTTAAGCCCAGGAGTTGGAGGTTGCTATGAGCTGTGATGCCATGGCACTCTACCCAGGGGGATAGCTTGAGGCTCCGTCTCAAAAAAAAAATTATTATTATTATTTTTACTTTTTTTTTTTAGAGACAGAGTCTCACTTTGTCACCCTCAGTAGAGTGCTATGGCGTCAAAGCTCACAGCAACTTCCAGCTTTTAGGCTTAGGCAATTCTCTTGCCTCAGCCTCCCGAGTAGCTGGGACTACAAGCGCCCGCCACAACACCTGGCTGTTTTTTATTGCAGTTTGTTCGGGGCCGGGTTTAAACCCGTCACCTTTGGCGGTATATGGGGCTGGTGCCCTAACTCACTGAGCCACAGGCGCTGCCCATATTATTATTATTATTGAGACCAAGTCTCACTACGTTGCCCTCGGTAGAGTGCCATGGCACTATAGCTCACAGCAACTTCAAACTCTTGGGCTTAAGTGATTCTCTTGCCTCAGCCTCCCAAGGAGCTGGGACTATAGGCACTCGCCACAATGCCTGGCAATTTTTTTTTTTTTTGTAGTTGTCATTGTTTGGCAGGGTTTGAACCCACCAGCCTCAGTATATGTGGCTGGCACCCTACCCACTGAGCTATAGGCACTGAGCCAGAAATACAACTTAATTTTAAATATTACATCCCATAACCCTGCTAAATTCACATATTATTTCTTGTATTCTTGTTCCTTTTCTTTTTTTTTAAATTCCTTAGTATTTTCTATATAGGGTGTCCATAAAGTTTGTGTGCAATTTACTGTGTTAAACCATTTAAAATTGCACACAAACTTTATGGACACCTTGTATTATAGAGGATCTTGTCTGTAAATAAAGACACCCTTGCTTCTGCCTTTCCAATCTGGATGCCTTTTTTTTTTTTTTTGAGATAGAATCTTACTCTGTCACTCAGGCTAGAGAGCAGTGGCGTCAGCCTACCTCACAGCAACCTCAAACTCCTGGGTTCAAGTGATCCCCCTGTCTCAGCCTCCTGAGTAGCTGAGACTACAGGCACCTGCCATAATGCTTGGTTGATTTTTCTATTTTTAGTGGAGATAGGGTGTTGCTCTTGCTCAGGTTGGTATGTAACTCCTGAAGCTCAGCTGATCCTCCTGCCTTGGCCTCCCAGAGTGCTAGGATTACAGGAGTGAGACACTATTCCTGGTGCTGGATGC
>CAUYQV010011889.1:0-29882 GCA_963574575.1 Galagoides demidoff
GTTGTAGCGGGGGCCTGTGGTCCCAGCTACTTGGGAGGTGGAGGCAGGAGACTCGCTTGAGCCCAGGAGTTGGAGGTTGCTGTGAGTTGCGATGCCATGGCACTCTACCCAGGGGGATAGCTTGAGGCTCTGTCTCAAAAAAAAAAGAAAAAAGAAACAAAACAAAAAAACAAGGACACTGTCAACGGTGTTTCTTAGAAGTCAAATAATGGATAATAACACAGGCTATCTAAAAACTTTCGTAGTGACTCACATGTAAGTGAAATCATAACAATATTTGTCCTTTTGTGACTGGCTTATTTCACTTAGCATAGTGTCCTCAAAGTTCACAGTGTCCTCAAAGCTATGTGTGTCAGAATTTCCTTCCTTTTGAGGGCTGACTAAAACTCCACTGTATGGATATAGCGCAGTTTGTTTATCCATTTATCCATTGACAACACTTGGGTTGTTTCTACCTCTGGGCTGTTGTGAATAAAGCTGCTATGAACATTGGTCTACAAGCATCTCTTTTTAAGTCCCATCTTTTAATTATTTTGTGTATATAACCTGACTTGGAATTGCTAAGTCGTATGATAATTTTATTTTAATTTTTTAAGGAACTGCCATACTGTTTTCCATAGCGACTGAACCATTTTACATTCCCACCATTAGTGTGCAAAGATTTCGATTTTTCTACATTTTCATGAACACTTATTTTCTGTAATTTTTGAAAAATAGCAGCCATCCTAATGGGTGTGAAGTGCTATCTCATTGTGGTTTTGTTTTTTTGTTCATTTCAGATCATCGTGGTTTTGATTTGCATTTCCCAAATGACTAATAATATTGACCATCTTTCCATGTGCTTGTCAGCCATCAGTACTACATATATCGTTTTTTGAAAATGGTTCCAATCCTTTCCCTATTTTTGAATTGAGTTGTTTGGGGGTTTTGGTGGTTGTTGAACTGTAGTAGTTATTTGTATATTCTAATTTAATTACTACAATCCATTTTAGAACATTTTCATTTTTTTTTCTTTTGAGACAGAGTCTCACTCTGTCACCCTGGGTAGAGTGCTATGGCATCACAGCTCACAGCAACCTTAAATTCTTGGGCTCAAGTGATCCCCTTGTCTTAGCCTCTCGAGTAGCTGGGATTACAGGTGCCTGCTGTAAAGCCTGGTTAGTTTTTTTATTTTTAGCGGCGCCAAGGTCTTGCTTTGTTCAGGCTTGCCTCAAATGCCTGAGCTCAGGCAATCTGCCCACCCTGATCTCCCAAAGTGCAAGGATTACAGGCAAGAAGCCCCTACTTCTGGCCCCAGTTTAGAACATTTTCATTACTCCGGAAAGAAACCTCAGATCCCTTAGCCATCAACCCTCGAACCCTCATCCCCTACCCGTGGGTTTTTGACACCAATGATGTAGAATGCTGCCTTGAAGCACTCTTTGCCGTGGCTTCCAGAAAATTACCCTCTTCTGGTTTCCTCTTACTTCTCCAGTCTCACCTTTGCTCCATTTCCTCAGTCATCAATTAAACATTGTCATTCTTCAAGGTTCCATCCTCAACCCTCTCCTCTTCTCACTCTGTACTCTCCCTGGATGATCTCATTTATTTCCGTGATTTCCATGATAACTCTGAGATCTCTATTTCTAGTCCTGACTGCTACAGACCACGTCTAATCCATTTCCACTTCCTGTGGGCTCTAACACTTTCATAACCCTGAGTTCCTTAGCATTTCTCCATCTGCACTGCTGTTTTCCAATTCTCAACCTCCACTGTCTATCATTTCTTGCTTGGGTTACCCAGAGCCTCCCTACCTGGTCCCCTACCTCCAGTCTGACCTCCTTTAAATACATACAGTTTCCAGAGAGATTTTCTACCGTGTGAATGTGATCATGGTGTCTCACACCAAAGTACTGGTTCCCAGTCTCTTCAATATGCCTTCTCTTGCTTTGGGTTATGACAAGCTGTTCCTTCTGCTTGAACACTCCTATGAAACCTTTTGTCACATCTTGTTGGCTTGTCTTTCCTGTGTCAACTTGGAGCTCACTTCCTTCAGAAGGTTTTGCCCTACTTCATAGCGGGGGGTGTGAGTAACCCGTGCAGCTGCTCCCAAGTGCCCTGTCCCTCTGCTCATCCCTTAATGACTGATTTGTCTTTCTGTAGTTCCCTGTGTGCTTGCTTGGCACACAGTAGGCGCTCCATATACATTTCTGCATAAATTCATGATATCTGTGGTCTAGTGTAAGTTGAGACCATTGCTGCTGCAGATTTGGTGGAGAAGACCAGGTCAGAAATTTAAATGGAAATTTGTGAGCTAATTGCATATAGAAGATAGTTGAAACATTGGATGGTCAGTCACCTTAATTACATTCAGATTTTTAGGCTAGTTGCAAAAACTTCTCATGTCTTTTTGTCTTCATAATCTCTATATTTGTGGTTTAAGCCCAGAATCTTTAATAACTATCTGGGCAGCTCTAGATGATCCTGTTTCTGACTTGGGCTGCATAAACTTGTTCAATGCTGGAACTTAAGGAGCATCATTCCAGTCTGCTGTATGCTTTGCAAAATCACCTCTGTCTGTTGTCCTAGCTGTCAGGAGGAATCTCTGGTTTTTGGAAGGATGGGGGTAACTGCCAAGCTGAATACTATCTGAACTCTTCAGGTTATATGATCAGAAAACAGTCGAATTTTGTCTCCAATTACTTCAAACTTACTCATGGGCGAGCTACTTTAACACAGGGACAAAACAGTAATTGAATATTTTTTCCATAAAAGAATATCTCCTTTAATATCTACCTCCCCAAGAAATATGATGACAGCGTGAAGTGATTACTAGGTGTATTAATCCCCCATGACTTGTTTAGGACACACAACAATCCTAAGAAAGACATATCATTATGTTCACTTTACAGGCACCATTACTGAGAGTTAGAGAAGTTATGTGTTTGCCCAAGGTCATTCGGTTTATACATAGCAGAGCCAAGATCTAAACCAGGCTGGTTTGACTTAGCACCCAGGCTCTCCTTGTACTAGGCTGTTCTGAAAGAGGTGCTCTGAAGCCAAGCCTGGCCACCTGATGTCTACGGAGGCAAAAACATGGCAAATACACCATGCCTTAATTCATGGTAGGTGTCTACTTCCATCACTGCTATTCTCTCTCTCTCTCTCTTTTTTTAAATTTTGGGTTAATGTGAGGATATATATGATTGGACTACATTATTTGCATTTTTAAGGTAAAGTCCAAATTGTAGTTAAGTCCTTCACCCAGAAAGTGTGCCATATACCCCTACATTGTACCTGTCATTTATTAGCTTTATAAGAACCCCAAGTGTGCGAGCATGGGGCCACTATCCCCATTTCAGAGATGAAGGCACTGAGACGCAGGCAGGTTAAGTGACTTGCCCACTGTCTCACAGCGAGACAGCAGCATAGCTCTTAGAACCCAGGTCTCCTGGCTTTTAGTTAAAAAGCTTTTTTCCATTATAGCACAACCTTGTGGCCTTCAGCTTTCAGACTCCGATTGAACAGCGGCATATGAATTAACTGAGGTTACTATATTATCTCCTAAAATGACGGCTTCCCATTAAAAAAAAAAAAGAAGAACAGTAAAAATTCACCAATGGAACATGTGCAAAATACATTTTCACAAGGTCATTCTTACCCAGAGCTGTTTTAAAAAATTATTATTCTCCATTTGGGCTTTTGGTCCATGATCCCATGGTGTGTGCAGTTAAATTGCAATTTAAAATTTTAAACAAACAATGTTTTAGAATTGATTTCTGGTTAATAGGCCTGATTTGGGAAGAAGATGGTTTGGAAGAAATATATTTTTTAAAAACCTGAGAACTTGGGAATTCCTCTAACACAGGGAACTTAAAGATGTTGATTTAGATAAGAACAACACAGTAAGATGTATCAGTAGTTGGGTTCAGTGGACCCGTGGGAC
Source organism: Galagoides demidoff (assembly GCA_963574575.1). Lineage (NCBI taxonomy): Eukaryota > Metazoa > Chordata > Mammalia > Primates > Galagidae > Galagoides > Galagoides demidoff. Next base: position 3,926 of record CAUYQV010011889.1, read on the forward strand.
AGCAGATCAGCACCCCAAGTTGGTAATATGTCTTCTCAATCCCTCCACACATGCTGGTCTGCGACAGGGAGACAGCAGGCTTTGGTTTCCAGGTACAATATATAATTTGTACCTTTAACATACTTGTTGGGATTCCTATTGGTTTTACCTGAAAAATAATATTATTTGTGAAAATTATGATATCTTTGAAACATCTACAGCTATATCTATTAAGATTATAACTCAACAGTTATTGATTTGGGTCTTATTCTTTTCAAGGTGAGGTGCCAGTTTTTGAACTAGGATTTTTGATGTGATGTCACACTGTGAGTTTCAGGGATACAGGAGCTGCCTGGTCACTGTCTCTTGCCCTCTGTTCTTTGGAGAAACCCAAGCCCTTTATCCATAAAGGTGCTTGGGGGATTCCTAGTTTCTGAGCCTCCCAGAATCCAAGAAGCAGATGTTGGAAGGGGGAAGCCCTGCCTACCTTTTAGCTTTGTTCCCAGGCCAAATAAAACTAGGCAAGTCTTTCTATTTTGAGAAAAGCAATTTATTCTGGACTCATGTTTTCTCCCACACTTGGGCAGGTGAGATAATCTTAATGCAGTTTTATCAGACTTAACTCTTGAATTCTTGGCTGCAAAACCTAAAAAAAAAAACACAACAACTCAAAGAAGCATAAACCCCAAATTTCCATACCAAAGAGCAATAGGCTCTGATTGGAAACCTTTATCTTTTTTTGTGGTGATGCTTGTCTCATATTCTGTAACAGGTTGGTGAGAAAATCAGCTATACCAGGAGAAAACGCTGTGAAGACAGAAATTTAAAACTAAGTTTCTGATAACAATGAAGCAATACACGTATGTTCTTTTATCCCCTTTCTGTAGCAAATATGTCGAGAAGGAACAATGTCTTACCTAAAACAATCTTTCATACCTTCATCCAAGAAAACTCAAATGGGCTTCACAATGTATGGATTCAGAACGGCTTTGTTTTTAGTTTTTGCTTAAATTCTTAAGAAATAACCTCTCAGGATGAATGGAAATAACAAAACAAGGAAAATTAAAAGGTGCATTTGAGAAAGTGAAACACAAACCAGGGTTCCCAATGAGAAATCCATGGTGTTTACGTGTGGTAGAAGTTTTTCTGAAAGACGTTCACAGATGTTCAGGGAAGTCTGCAGTTACAATTTCACGTCTGTGCTTACGTGCTCTGTGATAAATCACATTTATCTCTCCAAACATTTCAGCCACTTGTTATCATTTTTCAATTATTTTTCCTCTGTTCTAGGGGGCTTTCTCTGGGATAATTTGTCTCCTAAATCTCCTGTTTTTTTATTTGCCCCCAGTGAGAGGAGCAGGAAATGCACGGCAGGTCTTGGAAAAGAAGTTGGCTATTCCCCATGAAACTCTGAACTGCTTTCCAGCACCCTCTTTACAAGAGATTTTTTTTTTTTTTAATAAAAAGGAAGGCCAAAAATTGAATGAATCAAAGGATAGGAATGTGAGTTCATAACTAGGGAAGATTTCCACCCCTCCCCAAATAGTGTATGCCTAGGAAAGAATCAAATACGACCCAAAAACTCAAAATACTATAAAAGAAAAACACATAGGGCTTATTTAAAATTTATACTTATGATTTGCTATGGATTGATAGCATTTAATTTCTATTTTAAAATATTTATGTGAAACTCTTTTCTTTCCTCCTAATCTGTGAATATCACTATTATCACACAATATGTAGCCTATTAGCTAACTCTATTGAAGGTGGTAAAATAAGGATAAAAATAGGACCTCCGCAAGGCTGTTGTGAGGATTAAAATATATAAAATCCTTAGAACAGGGCCTGGCATAGTGTAAAGTGTTCAACATGTGTTTGTTATTATTGTCATTGTTATTATTATTACTTCTAAATATATCTCCATGTTTATTTTTCACACAGTTGGGATCAATTATATATACTCTTTGCTACCTACTATTTTTTAACATAATAGCTTTCAGACAGCTTTCCATATTAATAACTATAAATACGTATTTTTATTTTTTTTTTACAAAAAAGAAAGAACAAAAAAGAAAGTAGACAGTACTGTTACTTGTTGGACTCAACAAGTCTTAAAAATGAATGCCACAAATTCACCAGGTTGTTCTCCTCTAGATTTTTATCGTATGATTTAGTATTGTCACAGAAAGCAAAATGAATAACATTTAGGTTCTATGAACTGACTTGGCAACCAGACTCGGTGTAAACAGAGGTGATTTGGTCTGTAGGAAAACCCAAGCGGCTCAAATACAACGAGACAGACTCAAGAACCTCGTGGAAGTCTAGTGGTATCTTAGGGTGGGAGTGTGGGGGTATTACTTCTTAAGAAGAATCAAAATTTTATTGTTTGGGGACCTGAGGCTCAGCTCAGGACCTCTCCCCCAATATAAGCTGCTTTCAAGCTGCAGCTGCCCTGTTCCCTGCCCTGCCCTGGGCATTGAAAAGCCTCTGGGGGCAGCCTATCGTGAGCAGAAAGGGGGATTGCCTGATGATATTCAACATTTTTCCTGGGTTGAATAGTGTCCCCCCAAAGTAAGCTCATGTCCACCTGGAACCTGTGAATGTGACCTTATCTGGAAACACAGTCTTCATAGGAGTAATCATGTTAAGATGAGGTCACATTGGACTGAGCGAGGCTCTAAATCCAATGTGACTGGTGTCCTTATCAAAAGAGGAAAATTTAGACATAGACCTGTGGACACGCAGGGAGAATGTCACGTGCCAGTGGAGGCAGACACTGGAGCTGTGCTGCCACAGCCAAAATAGTGGCAGGGGTTTCCGGCAACCACCAGAAGCAAGGAGAGAGGAGGCATTGAGCAAATTCTTCTTCTGAGTCCCTGGGAAGGAACCAACCCTGTTGTTGCCTTCATTTTTGGCTTCTGGCCTGAAAATGGTGAGAGAATAAATTTCTATTGTTTTAAGCCACAAAGTTTGTGGTAATTTGTCACAATAGCACTAGGAAACTAATATATCTTCTTATGCATGTGAGATCTGACAATTAAATTCTTGAATTCGTCCTGGAAAAAGGCTATATACCTCATTGCTAAATATCACGACAGCTACCTTTGAAGTGCTCCCCTTGGGAAGCTATGCACCTGCTTTCAAAGCAATTTTGGAACTCTTTTTCTGGAATGGCCGTCGGAGCTGTCATCGTATTGCACTTGATGTCTGAATGGCATCAAAATGTCTTCTGTTCAACATTTCCTTAATCTTCAGGTAAAGAAAAACATCATTGGGGCCCAGATATGGGAGGGCTATTTGTTTACTGGCTAAAAACTCCCTCACAGACAGTGCCATGTGAACTTGTGCGTTGTTGTGATGCAAGAGCCCATTTTTGCACCCACCTTTCTCATGCCAAGATTTTCAGTTCAGATCTTCCTATTCCTTGATTGATTTTTACTTGGTCTGCTATTCTTTTCACAGTCAGCTGATGCACAACTCAATGAATTTTGCAATGTTTTTATCAGTTCTGTGTATGGTGACAAGCTTGCAAACTTAATTGTCAGACCTTGTATGTATATATCAGAATGGAAATATACAAAAGATATGCCCTGAATAAAGAAACAAGGAAGGAGGGAGGGAAGAGAGGGGGGAGGGAGGCAGAAGGGAAGGAGGAGAGGTAAAGAAAGAATAAGTGTCGGACTAGCCAATACTGTTTAAACAGAGGACATCAGATATTGGTTCGCAAAGGTGTTAAGCCTCAATTAACTCATCTAAGAATCTGACCCTGAATCCATAGCTGATGGGATATACACTCTGATGGAAAAATGAGGCAGCTGGCTTGGTGCCTGTGGCTCAATCGGCTAAGGCGCCAGCCACGTACACCTAAGGTGACGGGTTCAAATCCCCAGTCCGGGCCCGCCAAACAACAATGATGGCTGCAACCAAAAAATGGCCGGGTGTTGTGGCGGGGGCCTGTGGTCCCAGCTACTTGGGAGGCGGAGGCAGGAGACTCGCTTGAGCCCAGGAGTTGGAGGTTGCTATGAGCTGTGATGCCATGGCACTCTACCCGAGGGGATAGCTTGAGGCTCCGGCTCAAAAAAAAAAAAAAAATGAGGCAGCTATAGGTAATATACTTGAGTAGCAGGGATTTATTTGTAAGCAACATATTCAAAAAAGCACAAACTTACCAGACTTTAAGACATTCCTTCACTCCTCATTTCCTTGGGGTGCTCATATGAAGAGATAGGACCTGAGTTCTCTCTCTTGATTCCTAGGCAAGGTTTACTTTCTGTTCATGCTACACAGCAGATAAAATGCCACGTGTCCATTTCCCATGCCACACATCTCCAAGGGCACTACGTCTTACAGCTGTCCTCCCTGCCAAACCTGTGTAGGTCCAACAGTTCTCTTCCCGCTGCCCTGTGATTCATTTTGTGCTTTGGCTGGACTGAGCTCTGCCCTCCACTTGCAGCCTGCGTATGTGTTCATCTGATGCTCTTCCCGAGCCCTCTTTTCATCTGCCTCATGTCTATTCTACTTCAGGTCTCTGGGAAGCTTCCTGATCCTCCCCAGATGGGATCCCACAGTAAGCATCCATTCCCTCCTGCAGGCTGCATCACAGTGTATGGTGACTGTGTCCTTGCGCACATTTCATTGGAACTAAAATCTCCTTCACGTCCACAAGACCCCACCTCCCCGGGGTCTGCTCACTGCTGGAAGTCCAGAAGCTGGCACATAATAGGGGCTTAATAAATATTTGTTGAATGAAAGAATCACTAAATAAGTCACTTGTAGTTCTTTAGAATTTGTGCTAAATAAGAGAGTAATGTTCTTACCCAAATGGCAGCATCTATTTTTACCTAAATATATAATAATCTTCATAATAATAACTGCTACTTATATGGGAACTTCAGTGTGTCAAGCCCAGTGATATACTACATACATTGTTCTAGGATTCCCCATGTTTCTGCAAGGTAGATGTTATCCCTAGTTCACAGATAATGAATGTGAGGCTCAGAGAGGTTAAGATGCTGCCCTGCCTTCCAGACCCTGCAAGTCTGCTCGCAAAGAGCATGCTGTCTCCACCATGCCATGTATTACTGGGATTTGCTGTATTTCTCAAGCATGTGCCATGCTCCACCAAAGCAATGCACCAGGTTTTGATGGTGACCTGCTGTTCATCTGAGATGCCCATAAAGTGGCTGCTGAGGTTGGGTCTGCAGGAGGAAGATGATGCTGAGGGCTGAGGGGAAGAAGCTGCAATAACCACAGTGTCCGCTCCCTTTGCTGCAGAGGGTCTGGGATCTGTCAACGCAGGTGTGTCTCTACTTCTCTCCTGCAAGGTGGGAGTGTCCCTTCACCTCCTTCAGTAAGTCTCCCGATACGTGGGCACAAGGCTGCGCTGCCTTCAGTCTCAAGTGTCACCCAGTCGCTCCCACATTGTTTACCAACAGTCACTCCTCCTTTTTTTTTGTCGTTTGAAACAGAGTCTCAGGGGCCCTGGGGTAGAGTACCCTGGCGTCATAACTCACAGCAACCTCAAACTCTTGGACTCAAGCAATCCTCTTTTCTCAGCATTCTGAGTAGTTGGAACTATAGGTGCCTGCTACAATGCCTGGCTAATTTTTCTATTTTTGATAGAGATGGGGGGTCTTTCTTTGCTCAGGCTGGTCTTGAACTTCTGAGCTCAGGCAATCTACCTGTCTCAGCCTCCTAGAGTGCTAGGATTACAGGTGTGAGCCACTCTGCCTGGCACAGTCCCCTCTCTTAAAGATGCAGGCCCAAGACTGGTGGGCAAGAGGAGGATTTGAATGTTTCTCAAGTTGCTGTCCCTAAAATCACATTGAATTATTCTCTTTTATGAAAATCTAGGTGACTTAATTCTTTGCTGGTGAGTATATTCTGCCTGTCTCGTGCCCAGTCACACTTCATTCATGGGCTCACTCTGGGTTTTGCTGTGGATGCATAGAAAGTGGGCACATTTTACACACCACTGCATGAGAATACTTCAACTTCTGTTAGTTCAGACTCTGCCCACCTAGGATTTAAGTGTATTGGAGCCCTAAGGAGGGTCAAACGATCACTTAGAAAGTGAAACCGTGAGATCTGGCTAAATGAATTTTGACCTGAGAGTGATTTTGCCTTCATAGTGAGCATCACTCACCATATTGTCTCCTAGGGCTGCTGTGACAAAGTACCACACACTGGGTGGTTAAATAACACAGATGTGGTCTCTCACAGTCAAGGTGTTGACCAAGGCTGAGAGACAGCAGGCTGTATCCCAGGCCTCTGTCCTTGGCTTGTAGGCAGGCCTCTTTTCCATGCCCCTTCATGTCACCTTCCCTCTGAGCACGTCTGCCTCTCTGTCCAAATTTCCCTTTCTGTAAGGACACCAGTCATGTTGGATTAAGGTCCCTCTTAATGACCTCATTTTAAACTGATTACATATATGAAGACTCTGTCTTTACATAAGGTCGTATTCTGAGGTACTGGGGGTTAGTATATCTCCATTATATCTATTTTTGGGGGGTACAGTTCAGCCCATACCATGAACCAAGCCAAGCTGAGAAACTGGGCTCTGAGCCAGACCTTCTGAGCTCACATTCTGGCTCTGCTCTTGAGTCACTGTGTGACTTTAGTCAAGTTATTTACAATCACTGGGCCTCAGTTTCCTCAGTGTCAGCAGGGGTGGTAATAGTGGAAGCGCCTTGTCTATTGAAAAGTATATGCAATTGCACTTGTCCCATGCTTGGCACAGTGCTGGTAGCCAGGAAGCACCCATCAAGTAGGTTTCATTACTGTTTCAAGGGAGGTGATAGGCTGGGTGTTGTCGGCCCACCTGAGGTGAGCTGACCTACTGTGGGACCAGCTGGGTTTTTTTGTTTGTTTGCTTTTGAGACAAAGTCTCACTATGTCACCCTGGGTAGAGTGCCGTGGCATCACAGCTCACAGCAACCTCCAACTCTTGGGCTTAAGCGATTCTCTTGCCTTAGCCTCCCAAGTAGCTGGCGCCACAATGCCCAGCCTGTCTCAGCTCCTGTAGCTCTGTGGCTAGGGTGCCAGCCGCATACATTGGGGTTGGTGGGTTCAAAGCCCTCCTGGGCCTGCTAAACAACAATGAGAACAACAACTAAAAAATAGCTGGGCATTGTGGCAGGTGCCTGTAGTCCCAGCTACTTGGGAGGCTGAGGCAAGAGAATTGCTTAAGCCCAAGAGTTGGAGGTTGCTGTGAGCTGTGATGCCATTGCATTCTACCGAGGGCAACAAAGTGAGACTTGGTTAAAAAAAAAAAAAAAAAGGTAGGGCCTGCAGGTTGTCCCGGAGTTTCATGGCCCCAAGGTCCTCAAAGCGGTCTGTTGTTTCCAGAAGATTCCAGGGAATATTCACACTTGCTTCCCTGAGGGTTGACCTATGCCCTAGTTTCAGCAAATCTGAGTCTACATTTGGGCTCTGGGTTGCTATTGACAGTCTGAAAGAACTAAAATAAACCCTATCAAAATAGAATGATTCTTTGGAAAAAGGTTATGTGTGTGTTTGTTCCTCTTCCTTCTTCAGAAAATGGCAGCTTGCCCTTCGTTGAAATTAGAAGAGACTTTTCTACATTCCAACACCACGAGGCACTCGCTCCACATTCCATTCCTCCATTTCTTTAAAATATATATAAACAGACAACACTTTAGATACTAGGAAATGATGTGACCTAGAAAGTGAGATGACAGATAAATGAGGGAAGGATCTCCAGGAACACAATCTTGTCGAGCTGGATCTTGTCAGAGCAGATTTTCTGTGACCATAATAAAGGGCTTTTAACACGAGCTGGGTTGCCTCATTTCCGAAGAGTAGAGGCTACAGAGATTCTTAAAAAGGAAAAATAAATATTGCTCTAATTGGAGCCAGAGGTGAGGCAGGGTGGGACAATGAGCGAACAAGAACTATTTATGTTGGAAAAAGGGACACGTTAGAAACGATTTAGCTGAGAAATTCAGGAAGATGAAGGGCTTGGTCAAAACCCAAGTAGGCCCCTTGTTTGAGAAGAAAGGAAACAGTCCAGGAATGAAGGGGAAGAATCAAATTACAGGGCAGCAAATGTAAGCTAAATGAAAAGAGAAACCACTGCTTTCTGCAGGTATTGAGGCCACGAAAATTCAGTGTTAGGAAAGGGTGTGCTGGCTGAATCTCAAAAGCATTGGGAAAATTTTCATGCTAATGAAATAATGCATGGTTAGCCAAGATTGGATAATAGTTACCTGAGCAGAGGATGGAGGCTATTTTAAAAGATTATCATAAATAATAGTGTCCCCAGCTAGACTGGAAATTTCTAGAAATTTGATCTAATGTCTCACATTTTTCTTTGGTATTTCCTCATTAGTGCTTGAGAAGTAGTCATGGCTACTTTTTAATTTTTATTACTTTAGCCAGATGCTATACATTTCTCATGTCCCCCTTTTAAGTTTAGGAAGACTGAGGCTCACCAGCGAAAATAATTCATGATGAAAGTATTTCAAATTGTCTATAAAACCAGCACATTGTACCCCATAATTGCATTAATATACACAGCTATGATTTAATAAAAGTAAAAAAAAAAGCAGAACTGAGATTCAAGTTCAGGTCTGTCCTAGCTCTAAATGAGCACAATAGCCCAGTACATTTAATAGGACTCAGAGAACTTGAGACATGGAGTAGGAATTAGAAAATACACAGTATGACCGCCCTTCCTCTTAGTTTACAATTGAAGATACTAGGTCCAGAGATGAGAAGGAGTTTGCCCAAGGTGCCACAGAAGAGGGCAAAGCAGGGAGTCATTTGTTAAAAGAATGAATTCGTGAATCTGTGGAATTTTGGTAGTATTTAGAAGAAAGATATTTTTGTACACCTCATAATTTCAAGTTCCCTCTGAAATATTTAGGCATTTTAAAACTACCTATGTTTTAAACAATTTGTGCATGTGCAAATAAAGAAATTACACTCACCTACTTGTAACAGATGTCAAATAATAACACTGGAGAATCTAAAAATTTTCTTATTAATCTTTCTGCCTCTGCTAGTCTCAGTTTACCAGAATTCAATTTATATTGAGATTTCTCTTGGGAGTAGAACTAGATTAATGATTGAAATTTTGAGTCAAACAAAAGTTTGATGGGAATTTTGAAAATATTCAACAACTAGAATCTCATCTGAGAAACCCCTGGTCATCACTGACCTGACTTGTCAGGCTAAGTGCCTATTAAGTTGAATAGAAGAGGATTTTTGTCTTCAAAAGTCTTATAGATTGATGGGGAGACAGGCATATGAAGAGATATGTCACTGCACAGTCTGAAAGATATTATAATAGAAGTACAGAATATACACAAAGTCTAACCCAGTAGAAGTTCTCAGGGAGCCTGTTCAAAGAATATATAAATATAATTTATACTTGGAAAACTATTGTTTATAAATTAGTGCTCCCAAAGTTCTCCAAGTATACTTGAAATTTATCTTCTCTTATTTTTCGTGAATGTAACCCTATCTTCTTTATTGTATTGATTATTACTGTATAACAACTTACCTCAAAACACAGTGGCTCTGCCAGGCAGGGTGACTCACACCTATAATCCTAGCACTCTGGGAAGCCGAGGCAGGTGGATTGCTTGAGCTCATGAGTTTGAGACCATACCACGGGCAACAAAGTAAGACTCTGTCTCAAAAAAAAAAAAATCAACAAACAAATAAACAAACAAAAAGCATAGTGGCTCAAAGCCACAGTATTTATTACTTCACAGTTCCCTTGGGTCATGACCCTGCGTGTGGCCTAGTTGAGTCCTCTTGCTCTGTTTTCCCCCTAAGACTGCAAGGTATTGGCTGGCACTGTCATCACTATAAGGCTCGCTGGGGAGGGGCTGTTTGCAAGCTGCTCAAGTGGTTGTTGGCAGGATTCAGTGTCCACAGGCTGTTGACTGGAGGCCTCCTCTGGTTCCTTGCCATATGAGCTCCCCATAGACAGGATAAGAGCGTGGCAAATGACTTTCCTCTGAGTGAGAACAAGATGAGAGTCCTAGCCTTTTGTAACTTTGTCTTGGAAGTGACATCTCATAACCTTTGCTGTATTCAATTCATTGGAAGTAAGTCACCAGGTCCATTTACTTTCAAGAGGCAGCAAAAACACAAGAGCATCAATGCCAGGAGGTGACCATGGGGGACTGTCTTAGACAACCGCCTGCTTTACTCATCCTGTGACTTTATTCTATGAGCAGTGTCTGCGACACCATTCTCCCAATGGCCCAAACTAGAAACACAAGACTCACCCTTTACCCTTATGCATCGCCCTCAGCCCAGCACACATATTGCCAGGTCTTGCTGTTTCTATTCCACTCCCTACACCTCTCTCAGGATCACACAGCAGGGGCCCATTCTCTCCAGTCCCACCTCCACCATCTTGGTTCCAGTCCTTATCACTTCTTACTTGGATTTTGGATTGAAATAAAAACTTCAGTGTTTTTTCTGACTCCAGTTTGGGTTCCCACACCCAGAACTGTCCCCATCTTTCTTAGGCATGGGTCTAAGTAGGTCAATCCAGTTTAAAGCCCTTCCGTGGCTCCCCACTGTCTTTAGGCTGAAGCTGGAACTCCTTAGCTTGAGGAAGAGGCCCCTCCTGAGGCCTTGCTTCTAGCACTCCTCTTTCCTGTGCTCCAGCTACTAGAAGGATCTGCAGCTTCCAAACTGGCTGCTGTGTACTCCCTGCCACTGTGGAATAGCAGCTCTGTTTTCTTCCTAATGATCCTCAACTCAAGACTCTGCTCAGAGGAGATGTTCTCTGAAAAGCCTCCTCTGCCCTCCCCAGGGCAGGTTGGGGCCCTCCCGGTTCCCCGCCCAGAGTGCTGGGCCCACTTCCTCATACCAGGGCTGTTTTCACATGTGCCCACTCGACTCACCCAGTCACTAAGCTCACTGAAATCAGGAACTGTGTCTTTTCAGTCATTTTGTCCCTGGGGCCTGTGAGGGGTTTGGTGACTAATAGTTACATAAATGATGATGAAAACTCCAGGAAACTTTCTGTTTCTCGGCACTCTCAGCTCCTCTTGCACCAGTTCTCGGGACAGCAACATAATTCATGGTCCCAGTGCAAAATGGGAATGTGGGGCCTCAAGTTCAAAAAGCAGAAGAAAGAATCTGTTTCCTTTCTCCTCTCTCTTGACCCATCACGGTGTTCAGTATGTGCCATTCCACGTGGCTCACCTCCGACCCAGGGATACTGGCCTGGGGTGTGCCCCCAGCCCTGAAGCTGCCTGCCCCTCGGCTCTCTCACTAGCTTGCTCAGGCTGGTGGGGGGCAGCAGTTTGGGGGTGCGGGTGTGAGAGCGGAGGTAAAGGACCCATTCCGAGAAGAGGTGGAGACAGGGCTGAGCTGAGTCTGGGCTCCAAGCTCCCACCCACGGGCTGCGCTCCACTTTCCTGTCAGACTTCACTTACCAAACACAAATACAAAGGTAAAATCGTGACAATCTGAAAACCGAGACCACAGAGCACTAAGCTCCTACCGGGCCCCCTTCTGAGCATAAGGTATTGGGAGACTACGATGGCTGGGGGCGCTTGCCCGTGCAGCCACCCTGCCAGCCATCCCTGCCTAGGCAACGCTTGCTGTGAAGTTCAGATCAGTCCCCTGTTCTTGTTTCTACATCCAGTAGCTGGACGCAGACTTCAGACCAGACTTAGCGAACTTCCTCGGGTGGAAGTGCCATGTGCAGGACGACGCCGCACTCAGTTTTCAGGGAACACCTGGGAAACTTGGAGGCCTTCCTGAGGTAATGCTCCTATCACATCCTTGAGCACATGCACCCAGGAGGGCCCGGGCTCCCCGACATATTTATTAGTTTCCAACGGACATTATTCTCAAGGTAAAATGAGAGTATAGCAGAGAGAAAAAGGTATTTCTTCTAAAGCTGCTGTCCTTTAGTTGCTTCTGCCTTCCTTCTCATGTAGATTCTTACCCCCTTATGAGCTTTCTGCTGGAGCATGCTTGATCTTCTCTTCCTTGCTCACAGAGCGACAGCACTCTGGCTCGGCCCGGCTCCCGGGCTCTTGGACCTGCTGGGTCGTGGCCACTCAGCAGCCTGGACTAAGGGAGTCTCGTGCACAGCTCTTCTTGCTCCGGCTTCCCATTGCAATGGACACCACTGAGCTCTCCCTCACTGAAGCACCTCTGCCCTTGGCCCGGGAGATGACATGCTCTGGTCTCTTTCTTCCTCTGCATAGTTAAGGAAATTATGTCATTTTGAAATTATTCAATGATTCTCTTGTTATAAAAAATATAGAGCTGTAGCTCCACCCAGCTTATCCAGGAGACACTGTCTCCAGAATAGAATTATGAGCAACTTATTAGGCACCAACATTTGGCTGCTCTTTATGCTTATTTACTTAATTTTTTGTTATCTCTTCTTAGTCTGCTAGGGATCATCCCAGGAGGTGCTCACAAAATACCTCCAGGAGTCCTGATATCCCTTAAGCCATCATGAGCCTCAACCAGACAGAAAGTGGTTGTTGTGGAAGGATGTATGGTGTCCCAAAGCACAGGGCACTTTTGAAGTGGAACTTCAGTGTGGTAGAGCTGAAGATCCACGAGCTCCTGCTCAGATGTCAAAGGCATCAGGTCATCCTATCCACAGCCAAAATAGAGTGGCAGCTCACCACCCCCCATATCCACCACTTTTATTTTGCAAATGGTAAGTCTTTTGAAGAGCTTTGAGCTGGAATGATGATCTCAAGGCCTATTCTTGAAGGTTGGAAGACAAAATTTATCTGCTATTACATTCTAAAGTATGCAGTTGAGCAATTAGTTGAGTAGTTTAAGGCAGAAGTCTTCCCTCTTAATACTATGTAATGCATTTACCATGAGTTGCCTGGAAAGCACCCTTACATAATGCTATGTAATGCATTTACCATGAGTTGTCTGGAAAGCACCCTTTGTCTTACCTTCTTATAAACCTGAGCACAAGTAGTGTTATAGGGGCGTAGACAAAGAGGTGTCCTAAAGGGTGGCCCAGCCATCAACTGCTGGCACCATTCAGAAGAGTAGCCATTGACTGAAGATTCCAGAATTTTCTGAGACCATCAGAGGGGAAGTAGGACTTGCAGAATTATGCTGGAGGAAATAACTGAACCAGGAAATGGCAAAGGGCCCCGTCTACTTGAAGGCAGAAGGAAAGAAGGAAATCTGAATGTATGGAAGAGACCATAGAAAGAAGGCTGGGCACATTGGCCATCCCTGGAGTCCTATGTTCTTCTCCACCCTTGTTGACTTGGGCCAGGCCTCCTTTCCCTTTACATGCCCTGAATGGTCTGTTCCCATTTTAGAGTTTCAGAAACTGAGGTCCACGAAAGGCCACTGGCTCAGAGTTCTACAGCTAGTTCACAACACAGCTCAGCCTAGAACCCTGTCTGTCTGACCTTGGGTTCTTTGTCACTATTTGAGGAAAAGAGGGAGAAACCAAGAGAAAAGAAAGAACTGCATGGAAGCCTGGGGGAGAGAGAGCCACCAACAAACTTCTTGTGGCTTCCCTCACTCACTCTGGTATATGATGCACTTTATTGAGAACCTACCACCCATATTCCCACTCCTACCATCATATTCCCAGGCACTATGGAGGACACCAAGATTTTTTTTAGAAATGTTATATTTGAAAAAGGATACATAGTAAATGTATTTTCAGGGCACATGTGATAATTTAATACAGTCATATAATTTGTAAAGACCAAATCAGTGTAATTGAGATAACCATCACCTTCACTATTTGTCTTTTCTTTATTACTAGAAATATTCAAATTATTCTCTCCTAGCTATTTGGAGATATACAATAGCTGATTGCAAATTATAGTTATCTTACTGATCAATCAAACACTAGGTCTTATTTCTTCTATCAAACTGAATATTTGTACATATTAATTAACCTCTTTCTACTCCCCTCCCTCCACCCTTCTTGACCTCTAGTAACCACCAATCTACTCTTTACCTTCATGAAATCCATTTTTCTTAGCTCCTACATATGAGTAAGAATTTGCAAAATTTGTCTTTGTGTGTTGGCTTGGCTTATTTCACTTAACATAATGACCTCCAGTTCCTTTTACGTTGCTGCAAATGTCAAGATTTTGGGTTTTTTTAATGGCTGAATAATATTCCATGGTATGTAACTGTATATACCATATTTTTTTAACCTATTCATCCATTAATGGACACTTAAGTTGGTTCCATATTTTGAGTATTGTGAATAGTGCAGCAGTAAACATGGGAGTACAGATTTCCCTTCAGTATACTGATTTCCTTTCTTTTGGGTATATACCCAGCCGTGGAATTGCTCAATCATATGGTTGTTCTATTTGTAGTTTTTAAAATAACTTCCACACAGTGTTCCTCAGTAACTGTACTAATTTACATTTCCACCAATAGTACATGCAGATTCTCCTTTCCCCACAACCTTACCAGAGTCTGTTATTCCCTTTTTCATAAAAACATTTTAACTGGGATAAGATGATATCTCATTGTGATTTTGATCTGCATTTCTCTGATAATTAGTGATGTTTAGCATTTTTTCATATACCTGTTGGTCATTTGTACATCTTCTTTTGCAAAATATCCACTCTGATCTCTCCCTCCATCCCTTCCTTCCTTGGGTCTCACTCTTTTATCCAGGCTAGAGTGCAGTGGTGTCATCATACCTCACTACAACCTCAAACTCCTGAGCTCAAGTGATCCTCCTGCCTCAGTCTTCTTAGTAGCTGGATTATAAGTGCATAAGTTTTCTATTTTTAGTAGAGATAGGTTTTTGCTCCTGCTCAAGTGGATCTTAAACTGGCTTTAAGCAATCCTCCTACCTCAGCCTTCCAAAGTGCTAGGATAACAGGCATGAACCACCACACCTGGCTTTTTGCTCACTTTTAAATTAAATTTCTTTCTATTGAGTTGTTAAGTCCTTTATGCACTCTGGTAGGTATTAATGTCTTATCAAATGGATAGTTTGCAAATATTTTCCCCATTATGTGTGTTGTATCTTCACTTTGTTTATTGTTTCCTTTGTTGTACAGAAGCTTTTTGGCTTGATGTGATCCCATTTATCTATATTTGCTTTGGTTGGTTGTTCTCTTTAGGTCTTATACAAAAAGTCTTTGTCTGGACCAGAGTTTTAGAGCACTTTCCTAAAGTTTTCTGCCAGTAGTTTCATAGTTCCAAATCTTAGATTTAAGTCTTTAATTCATTTTGATTTGATTTTTGTATACAGTAAGAGATAGGGGTTCCTGCATATGCAGTTTTCCCAGTGCCATTTTTTTATTTTTTTATTTTTTTTAAGAGACAAAGTCTCACTTTATTGCCCCCAGTAGAGTGCTGTGGCATCACAGCTCATAGCTCACAGCAACCTCCAACTCCTGGGCTTCGGTGATTCTCCTGTCTCAGCCTCCCAAGTAGGTGGGATTACAGCTGCCTGCCACAACGCCCAGCTATTTTTGTTGCAGTTTGGGTGGGGTCAGGTTCGAACAGGCCACCCTCAGTATATGGGGCCAGCGCCCTACCCACTGAGCCACAGGCGCTGCCCATCCTCCCATGCATTTTATTGAAAAGACTGTGCTTTCTCCAGTGTATGTTATTAATATACCTTTCTCAAAAATAAGTTGGCTATAAATGCATTGATTTATATTTGGGTTTTTTATTCTGTTCCATTGGTCTTTGTGTCTGGATTTTTTTATTTTTTAATTTTTGCCAGTATCATGTTGATTTGGTTACTTTAGATTTGTAGTATATTTCGAAGTCAGGTAATGGGATGCCTCCAGCTTTGTACTTTAAGATCATGTCATCTGTGAGCAAGGCTAATTTGACTTCTTCCTTTACAATACCCTCCTTTTAATTTTTCTTACCTAATTGCTCTGGCCAAGACTTCTAGTATTATGTTGAATAAAAATGGTGAAATTGAACATCCTCATCTTATTCCAGATCTTAGCAGAATTTCAATTTTTCTCCATTCCGTACAATGCTATCTGTGAGTTTGCCTTTATTATTTTGAGGTATGCTTCTTTACTCAGCTTGTTGAGAGTTTTTCAACATAATAAAAGGATGCTGAATTTTAACAAATGCTTTTTCAGCATTTATTGAAATGTTCATACCATTTTTGTTCCTGGTTACATTAATGTGATGTGTCACATTTATTAATCAGTATCTGTCAAACCATCCTTGCATCCCTGGAATGAATCCCATTTGATCATAGTAAATGATCTTTTTAATGTGTTTTTGATTACCTGCTATTTTGTTGAGGATTCTTACACCTATGTTCATTGGTGATATTGGTCTATAGTTTTCTTTTCTTGTTATATCATTTTCTGGTTCTGGTATCAGGGTAATACCAGGTTTACAGGATGAGTTTGGAAGTATTTTCAATTTTTTTGAAGAGTTTGAACAGAATTCATATTGGTTCTTCTTTAAAAGTTTGGTAGAATTCAGCGGTGAATCTATCAGGTCCTAGACTTTTCTTTCATGGGAGACCTTTTATTATGGTTTCACTCTTATTACTCATTATTGGCTTATTAAAGTTTTCTATCTCTTCATAGTTCAATCTTGGAAGGTTGTATATGTCTAGGTATTTATCCATTTCTTCTAGATTTTCCAATTTGTTGGTGTATAGTTGTTTACAGTAGTCTCTAACAATTCTTTGTGCTCTCAGTTGTTATGTTTCCTTTTTCTGGAGATGGTTTTGATTCCTAAGGTGTGTAAACTATCACTGGAGATGTAAAAAGATTGAACCAGTTAGAGAATATAAGAAATAGCCATTCAAAGGTATTTATTATGCTCCTTTATGTCTCCTGGAGTGCAGCAATGAACCAGAGCACCAGCCTCCAAAGATCTTATATTCAAGAAAGAGGTAATACTCCAGAAAAACAAAACAGTGATATGTCAATAAGATAATTTTATGTACAGAGAGGTTCTGGGAAGAAGAAAAAGTAGGGCGTTGTGGTAGATAGTAACTGAGAGAGTAGAGGTAAAGAGGCATTTTCTATGGAGGTGACAAGTGAGTTGAAGACTGAATGTTGAGAAGGGAGCCATGTGAGGTTCTGAGGAAAGAGCATTCCCAGCAGGAGGAATACCTGATGCTAAGGCTCTAGAGTATGAATGGGAATGTCTGAGAGTGGTGTACCTAAAGATAGAGAACAAGTGGGCAACTGTAGGGAAATGAGGTTTAGGGAGCATCAGAGATCAAGATCTACCATTTGATCCTATAATTCCTCTGTTAGGTATATATCGAGAAGACCATAAATCACGCTATAATACAGATATCTGTACCAGAATGTTCATTGCAGCCCAATTCACAATCGCTGGGTCATGGAAGAAGCCCAAGTGCCCGTCGACCCATGAATGGATCAATGAATTGTGGTATATGTACACCATGGAATACTACACAGGCACAAAGAAAGATGGAGACTTTGCCTCCTTCATGTTTACATGTATGGAGCTGGAAAATGTCCTCCTTAGCAAGATGTCTCAAGAATGGAAGAAAAAGTATCCAATGTACTCAATACTATTATGAAACTAATTGTTAGCTATCTTAAGAAAGCTACAATCCAAATGGAGCCCTAGTCTATGGGGAAAGGGGGGGGGGAGGATGGGTGAAGAGAATGATATTGTGGGGATCACGCCTATGACTTATCCTATTAGGGTACATGTGAATTTGTCTAAAAGTTGAATATGAATGTCTTAACACAACAATTATGAGAAAGACATGATGGCTATGTTAGCCAGTTGGATGAGAGTTTTCCAAACTGCATATGGAAGCAACAGACTGTATCCTATGATAGAATTAATGTACACAATTATGATCTAATAAAAAAAATTATATATATAAAAAAAGAACACTCAGTGTAAGATCTATGTCTTAGCAAACTGTGAGTGCAGGATACGGCATTGTCAACTAGAGGTGCAATATGGAACAGCAGGTCTATACCCCCTTGGGGAGCAACTGGACATTTCCTCCACCCCTGGCCCATTCTGCTTCCGTTTCTGCGAGTTTGACTACTTCAATTCTCTCACATAAGTGGCGTCGTGCAGTACCTGCCGTTCTGTGGCGAGCTTCACCTCACACGGCATAATGTGCTGCGGGCTCATCTCCTTCTTTTCTGAGGCTGAGTGTGAGGTGCACACTCTGTCGTCCTTGTCCACGCCTTCATCAGTGGACATTTCTGTTGTTTCCGTAGCTTGGCTGTTATGACTGAGGCTGCATGAGAGCAAAGCCCTCTCTTTGATGTCCTGATTTCAATTATTTTGGATGCTTATTCATTTAAAAAATGACAATTTCCATAAGAGGAGAAAAACCCAGTTTACATCATAGTCATGGAAAAATGGGGAAGATGTAATAATTCATGAACAGAATCACGTATTTAAATTCCTAATTTGGTCAAGGATTTGAAGACTTTCATTTGCCAGACTATCCTATCTTGTGCTAATTATACCTCACATCCTACTGTGAAGAACCCATTATATTTCTTCACTCTTCTCTTTGTTTTTGTTATTATTATTGCAACGTTCTCCCTGTGTGTGCTATCTTTCCGACAGTGTGATTAGAGAAAATAATCATGTCTGGGTGTGGTATACACTGAACACGACTTAAGTCAAAACAATTATAAATTTAAATGTAACAAGTTTCCAAGAAGAAAAGTTGCGTTGCCAGAAGCCAAATGGATTCATGTATCTGTGTGATATCTCCACAGGGAATTTCCCTTTAATGACTTTCCATATTCTCACGGCTTTGAGTAACCAGCTTTTCATCAGGGAGTAAAATTGAAGAATATGTGCTATTATAAATTTAGGCCCTCTGAATAGCATAATTTAGGTTTTGAGAACAGTCCAACGAACACGCTGTATCAAGCATTTTGTGGTGAAAAAGCCCAGGAGGCAAAGGAGTCAATTCATAGAAAAATGAATGTTTTAAACACTGTTTGGTTCATCTGAGACGTCTCTGGAATTCAGGCGAATTTCCAAACACAATAATCTCTTTACTGACGATCATTTAACTATTGATAAACAACAGCATGATATGATATGTGACCCAGTCATCACATAACATGACACCTCATAAAACACAGAAGATGTTTTTGTAAAAGGAGAAAAGCGCATTTGCTGTTATTTAAAATGTCAGCTGGGATATACGCAGACCTCAGAGGGAAGACGCAGGGTGCCAGACACATATCTACGAGGCAAGAGTTGTGGGAAGTGTGTGTTTAGTTTCTCTGATTTCATGAAGAATGGATGGATCTAAAAATCACCCAGTCTTCCTTCCCTGGTGCAGTGATGTTTCCTTTGCTGATGAAGATGATGTTATCTCCAGGTTTATAATTCAATTATTCGTTACAGTCCTGCTATGTCAAGAAGTCAGTTTTAATATTCGGCAGCTCTTTAACAATGATAATTCTCAAGTATTGTTCATTAGCAATCCAAGACAGTCAAAGGTTAAATAAGTTTCATAGTTTTTAAATACATAAGCCTATTTGGGTAACTTCTCTTTTCCCCTAATGATTTAATTTTACATGTTCTTGGTTTTTTTCTCTTATTGCTGAATTTGCTTTTACAATGACAGCCAGTAAACTCGCCCAATCCAGGGAAAGGAATACTAGTGCGTTCACGGAACATACCGACTCTTATTTACAAGCAAGTTTCCATGAGAGGGAAGCTCATGTACTTTGCAAACTGACTCTGGATTCTTCTTAATGAAAAGGCAGATATTTCCACCACGTGCAGAACTGAACTGCGAGGTGCAAAGGCGGGTTTCTCCTGCCTGCACATCGTTATCTGGGTGTCAGGTCAGCGTAACAAGCTCAGCTAGCACCTAGCTTTGTCAGGAGTCTCTACAGCCCTTGGACAGGGTGGAGGGGTTGCAGTAACAGGTCCCCGCCAGTGCCACCCACATCCGCCTTCCTCGTCAGCACCACCTGACTGCTTGGACCAGATTGTGCCTCCCCCAGCTGTGCCCACTTACAGCCTCTGTGATACCGAGGAGGGACCAGACATCCCAGATCTTGGCGTGATACATGAGAGGGGAGCAGAAGGGGGCTTCTGAGGCATTGGCTGGGGCTGCTCTGGTGACTGTGGCTGATGCAGGAGACCCTGCCACGGGGGTGGTCCCAACATGAGTGAGCCCCTAAACTGACAGTACCTGGCAGCTTTGTCCACGTCCCTTGTTAGAGGAGGAAAAATACACCCCGACTCATCTAAGCCCGTGTTACTCCAACATCTTGTTTCCCGAGGCTCTGGGCATTCCTGTCTGACCCCAGCCCTGCACTAGGCGCCTTTTCCTCTCCCTTCTCCAGGGACTCCCTTCCTCCTTCCTCTTTTCCTCTATAAGATGTGTGTGTGTGGGGGGCATGTGTGTTCGTGTGCCAGGTCCCCTGAGGGTGCCGGGAGAAGCAGCAGGCCAGCAGTGTCAGGTACTTTGCCCCCTGTCCTTTTCTCTTGCCTAAAACAACACTTTTCCTTATTTTTGTGAGAAGGGAAAACAAAGAGATAAGACTGTTTGGAATAAAGAGGGCCTGTCGTGGGTGAGGGAGTGAAGGGGGAGAAGGAAAATGCTGGCAGCCTTAAGGTGGGACCAGGGGCTGCCTGCATGGCCCTCTGAGGGCTACAGCACGGAAACTGCACAGTGGGCTGCCTGACACAAACGTCTATCGTCTTGAGATTACTATTTTTGCAAGGAATTCTAAAGGCGTGAGTACCCGAAGAAAGGGCCCAGGCTGCTGCCATTCTGTAACACGGGTTGGGAAAGGCAGCCCTCGTGAACGATTGAAATTCAGGAGAATCAGCCTGGTCCCAGCCGGGACCCCAGAGAACATCTTGTGCAGGGGAAACTGCCAGTCATCTGGCTGTGCCATCCCAGCAGACCTGGACCACTGGCAGGTTTCCACAGTGACATGGCCAGGCAGCCAAGGCCTCCCTGAGGTCAGGTATTGAATCCACTAGGGTGATTAGTTTCCTGGTCTTCATACAATTTGGGAGCAACAAGAAAAACATCTTTGGAGAGGAAAAAGACATTAGGAATCACATCCCTTCCCGGCTACCACTTGAAAAACAGGACTGAAAAAATAGTTATTGAATACCTCTCATTGGAAAGAAAAAGATGGTCAATACGACTTGTTTTCTTGAAGTGGGCTCAAACATTTAACAGATGAGTGATTTTCCCCAGGGCACCTTGGATCGGCCTTTGTCCAGGAACATCTTTATGAGAAATGGGAAAGTGATTGGACGTGACATCACACAGAAATACTGCGTTCCTATAGAGATCTACTTTCAATTATTCACAACGCAGATTCTGACCTTCATAAAATTTAATGATCTTTTCTTACAAGATAAAATTTTGGTTCACGCATATTTCCACTGTAACCAAAGCACTTGGTTGAATGATATTGCATATCCGCCCTGGATACCCCATTATTCAACTTTAGCATGTTACTAACCTGACGATACCTTGTTGCCTTTGAATGCATATTGCTAACAATACTTATAACTCGTCACAAAGAGTCACTCAAAATATCAACTGTAGCTTTAGCACAGAGATTTTGCTAATGTATATGCAATGAAAAGAAATGAGAGGGTCTAGATCTGGCTGGTCTGTGCATTAAAACCTTTGTGTTTTCCCATCATGAAAGATGCACTATCTGTACAGACACTCACTGAATTTACCAAGTTCAGTCAGTCCAACTTCACATTTGTGTTAAAAGTCAATGAAGACATCCATTCCCTGTATGTTGTCTGTTCACAATACCTCAAGTGTGTAACTCTTTGTAGCAAGGAAAACTTTCTGTTGTGACCTGAATGAAGTATAAAACCTTCACCGAGTCAGTAATATTAGTTAATTCATTGGAAGCGACTGAATAATACATATTCTCCTTTTAAAGTATTGCAGAAAGTTGTTCTGTTAAGTTGAAGGCTAAGTCATGCTGCCGATCGGTTATGTTCAGTTGAAGGAAGCAGTTGTTTGTACTTTGAAACATTATCGGAGCCTAAGCGTCCCACAACTTCAATGCATCCTTTCACAATTTCTGCATCAATGAATGGCTTCCCTTTTTACTAAGAATATAAGCTATCTTATAAATGGTGTCAGTGGCATGATTTCCAAGTCCTATTGCTGCTTGAAAAATTGTTTGTTTTTTGCTTTTCATCTTTTAATTTCTGCAATACGACCCTTCACAGCTCTCCTAACTTAAAATATGTGTGGCCCTTATGAGCGGCATCATGCCGCAGAGCACTGAATTTCTTTTATGTGGATGTTGAAGTATCACAACACAAGCAAATCATCTTATCTTTACCAGAAACAAGATAATATTGCAATCCCCAGTCCTCACGATAAAATCTGTTTCCTTCCTCCAGTGTTCTCTGGGTCTTTGATAAGTTGGGCTGTTAAGTAGACATAACCAAAAAATACTGTTAAGCTGTATAACTATTCACAGATTTCACCTTTGCTCCATTGCCAAAGCTGATAACAGACTGATGTACTCAACCCTCATAAACTCTCGCCAACCAGCCTTGTGTGGCAGCTGCGCCAGTCAGGTGGGGGAACTTAGAACTGAATCATGAGTGTAGCAGTCATCAGGTTAGCCCTTATGTTTTACTAATGTTCTAATTGTGCTGGTCAGTAGGAGAATCATTTTGTTCAAACTTACTTTATTATTTGGTATTTTAAATTTTACTACAGGTAGGGATCCAGAAGGCCACAGGACCCTCACCCCTGGCAGCTGCCTTGTCAGCCATTCCTCATTCCTGTATTCTACCCGCTTCCTACTAAGAATAAAAATATTCAACACGTTCACAATAAAAAAATCAAGATACATCAAATTAAAAATAAAAACGCTGGTATCTTTAGGACAGTTTCATTAGTTTCATCATTTGTACTTGTACTTGATGAAATGCAACTCAAGTGTTTAAAAATATTTTTAAATCTTCATTCAAGGCTTGGCAGCCTGTGGCTCAAGTGGCTAAGGCGCCAGCCACATACACCTAAGATGGTGGGTTTGAATCCAGCCCGGGCCCGCCAAACAACATAGCTGCAACCAAAAAATAGCTGAGCACTGTGGCGGGCACCTGTGGTCCCAGCTACTTGGGAGGTGGAGGCAGGAGACTCGCTTGAGCCCAGGAGTTGGAGGTTGCTATGAGCTGTGATGCCATGGCACCTACCCAGGGGGATAGCTTGAGGCTCCATCTCAAAAAAAAAAATCTTCATTCCATGAAAGGATTTAAGGCCTTTTTTTGTCTAAAAAATGAAGTCTATTTTGATGTAATACAAAATAGATTTCATTACATGAAGAAAAGTATGGGTTGGAATAAAGTACAACACGGGTGGGATTAAAAGCAAGCGCCACACCAGGAGAGCGTGTTCATGGTGTCTTTAAGGTAGAATTGGCCTGGGCACAAGGAAGGTCCACCCTGGAGGACAAGCCAAAGACCTACCAGAAAACTGGACAGAGGCCATGAACAAAAACACAGATGGCGGCCAAGTGGTGAGTCAGCACATTGTGAGATGTCCAGTCAGCACGTCATTAGTTGCTTAATTTTAATAATGAGAAGAAAATAAGCACTTATAAGTAGATATTAGGGCAGCAGGAAGTCCTGAGCTGCCCAGTGGATAAGGCTGCAGGGGCCACACCACTGGCTACCTCAGGGACATCGTGGTTTGCCTCTCCTCTGTTGTGTTCTTGGAAATTAGACAGCTTAGCCTTGGAATGCTGTCCCCGAAGCGGTTGAGAATGAGGACCCCGGACTCAGGAAGGCCACTCACCAGCCTGTTTCAGTGGCTTGACTCATCCCTTCTTGCAGTAACTTTTGAAACAATGATGTCTGAGCTGAAAAGGCAGTACTTGCCAAATCACGTTTGTGTGACACGGTCCATCATCAGAACACTCCACATAAATGAACCTGTCATTGGTTCCTCTCAGTACCTCTGATTTATTTAATTAAAATTTGTTTCTAAAGAATTTGAAAAGGGTGTAAATTCAGTTCTCCAGACCTACATTGAGATGGAAATGCTGCAAACAGCATTTAGAACCTGTGTGTTCGTTGAAAAGGATCATTGCCGGCTCAAAGCCCTGGGCTGAGATCCAGGGGAACTTCATGGTGGACAGTGGGCTGGACTGGCCAGAGCTAGATGGGAGAGTCAACACAGGTGTCATCACAAGATGCATCAGCTCAAGTACCGACCACGAGCCGCTCATGATCTTGAAATACACAAAACACACAGACATCCACAGGGGCAGCAAGCCTTGCTGTTGGGCTACCTCAGATGCTGTTATGATTCAAGTTGGTTTTTTTTAGTCTATTAAATTAAAATGCAAACTAAATTTCAAATGTATTTTCATACAAATTTTCAAGGTAAAATTGACTACATTTCTACTGAAAGGATTTACCTTTTTATTTTTAATAAAGAACTATGTTTATAGAGTTGAAAAAATTCAACTCTTTTTCCTTGTTCATCAAGATTCAATTATTTTCCCCACAGATGGAAGACAACTATAAATTTACAGAATGTGTGGGCTTACCGAGTCTAAAAACGTTGGGTCATTATTTATATCTTACTGTAAGAAAGACCTTGTCTGGGGAACAGAAAAACAGCCTTAGGCTGTCAAATTTGTTTGATATAATTATTATCTTAAAAAAAAGACTAAGGTTTTTTTCCCTAGCTAAAACATAAATGCGAATTTATTATTCCATACTTTTAGTATCTTGGAGTCCCTGAGCATTGTTGATAGTGTGTGGAAAAATTAAGCATTTAATTATCTCATTGTCATCAAGCCTGCCAGGCACACGTCACCTCTCTGGGCTCCGGGTCTGGGAGTAGAGGCAGCAAAAAGCACAACCAAACCCAGGCCCCCCACACTTTTTCAGAGATGATCCCCTTGGCCTTGGAAGTGAATGTAAAAGTGATTTGGACACCACACAGTGGTTTCCATGCATTTGTTGCTTTTTTTGTTTGCTTTTTCCTCGTTTCCAAATGAAGGGCAGAATAAAATGGGGGGAAAAACCAGCAAAGGAGGATTCTGGAGAGGAAGACACTTGTTCCTTCTCTCCATGAACATACAGTGAGTGTCTGGATGTACCAGACACAATGTGAGGTGCCTGCAGGGCAAAGATCAACCAGGGTGACACAGGTTTTGCCCTCAGAGTTTAGAAGAATCTACCATGATTCTAGCCAATGACAAGGAAGGCTGATGTCTACTTGGTCCTTTTGCTCATTTTGTTGCTTAGGCGTCTGCAGAATCATCATGCCTCTGTCCAGAGTTCCCTGTGCCCATCATACGGTCTTCTGCTTTCCAGGTTTCTGACCAGAAGTTCAGGCCATTGGTCACAAAGCACCCATCTATGCCCTGTGGTCACGTAGTTCTCTGCACACACCGGGCAGTGTGTGCTGCTCGTGGCTCTGTCCATGGGCAGGTTCCTCCCCACTGCGTCTCCTCTGCCCCCCGAGCTGGGGTGTAGAAAGCCACGCCCACTCTTGCCTTGCACCTGCAAACTAAGCTGACCCCCCATATCAGCTAGGGTTTCACAGCGTTCTTTTGCTGGTTATATAAGATACTCTATAAATCTGCAAGCAGAATATGACCGCATCATCTCTGGGAACATGCTGGTGTGTTTTGGCTTGCACATGAGATATATTTTATCAGGCAAAATATGACTGTATTATTTCTTTAACTGAAGATGAATTACGGTGTCCAGAGATGTATGTGTGTGGCATTCTGGCAGGGGAGGGCTGTGGTGTGTTTGAAAGTATCATTCCGGCTCCCCTGCACAATGCTTCCCAGAATTCCCTTCCTGGTATATTTTCAGTTACAATGGTCTGCAAGAGGCATTTCTGGTGTGTGAGGTTTGGGGACTGGGACTGAAGCAAGAGTCACTCTGCTCAGAGGACTTGTGTTGAGCACACACATTCTGCATATATGCATATGCACACAGTCACACGCACACACACACATGCACATACATGAACACACCCAGGTGCACACATGTGCACACA